>LYUA01002176.1:128242-141573 GCA_002093875.1 Calopteryx splendens | reverse complement strand
CCCCCCGGTCCCCAAGCGAAGCATACGCAAGCAAACACATGCACGAGACACCCAACCCACCCCCAAATCAGTGGAACGTATCGCTCTCCCAATACAACCCTATATATCACATTTCAACCCCCACCATGGGGTTCCTTTTATTTAATCACACACTTACGGGTATACCTTGAAAAGCAACCGCGTTTTCATGGCAAACAGTAGAATATATTGGGTTGGACGCCCTTTTTAAGTTGTTGCCATTATTTTAGTGTTCATTTCGATGAAAAAACGATAAATCTAATGGCTCTGTCATAATTCCTCTAGATTTTAAATTCATGAAACGACCGTCTAATGAAAGTTGCTTTTCGATTTATTGATTGATATGCAGAAGGTAACACGGCCGCTCTAAATATTTTCAATACTTTAAATGTCATCGATTTGTGCATCCTGTTGGGGAATAGTTGTTTGTTTGGGATGTTGGAATAGACCCAGGGCATTAACTGCGATACCTCACCCAGGATACCCGTAGTTACTGGCACCTCGAAAGGGAGAAATAATTACGAGGCATCTCATAGTTTAAAAAAAAATAAAAATTTCTCGAGGAAAGTAATCGAAAACAAATAATTATAAGAATTGGTCACAATTTCTAGGATACAATCTGAAAATGAGGGTTTAAACCCCTCCGTGATCCGCTCCCAGCATGTGCGGCCTTGAGGAGAACCATACAAACGGGTATTATAGCTTTCATAGATTGCCTAAAGATTCTCGCAGGCTCCGCGAGCTGTGACTTCTTCTTAGCATGAAATTAAGTCAGGAGACGCAGCATTAAGTAAGAAATCGCAACCTCCCCACGCTACGAAGCAACTACTCCTCAATCTAAGCATACATTTGAACGGTTCAAAATAAAAAACAAACTGTAATTTCCACTTTCGCAATTTTAGTCTTATCCTTCCCTATTTCCTTGTGTTCCCCTTCGTAAGTACAATATTATAAATCTGAACCACGGTTTTATGCGATCTAGCAAAAATGAAATAAAAACCACATCTTCCTTTGAATCGATTTTCATCCAATACATTCTTTCTTTAAGACGATTGATTTTGATTCCGGGTTGTTAGGAATTATATGGACAAAGTTTCATTGGTAAAGGGGCATGTAGAGAGAAAAACATTTTTCGTAGCGACATGTGTAACTTTCGTTTTCACAGGAGCTCTTCATTAAGATTGTATGCGAAGTGACTACTTGTCGAGACAAACCTATAATTGTTCCCTTTTGATTGTATGCGGAGGCTTTATGATATGAATTTCACGCCTGTATACAAGTGCTTCACGTGTCATATATTTATGGCGCGTGAAACCTAGCCTTAAAGCCTTCGTGGAAAGTTCGTTGGATTAGGTGTTTCATGTAATCGTTATCCGCATTTACCGTGACAAAAAATTACGTGCGACAATTACGGAAAATCCGGCACACTATTCTTTTAGAATGGATTTTATTTCATCATGTCAGAATGTGCCAGAATGTGATTTCTTTACACATTCCTGTACGTGCTTCGAGTATATAGATATCTAACGTGTTTTTGAACCTACAATGTCATTTTTGCGAGCTAGGGGTGAAGAAGTTTCCTCTACAGATTTTGGTGAATTATTATCTTGTAAATACAGCAAATAAGCGTCCCTATTAAATGCACATAAAATATTGGGGAATGGAATTTGATCGCATTTATATCTAAATTTGACCTGTTTTCAATACAATTTCGGAACTTAATCTTTTCTATTTGCATGACCTCTAAGGGTGAATGAGGGGTGCCACTCTTTGTTGAGCATATTAGTAGGGAGAGTGGGGCACTGAAGGACTAATTTTGTGAGGTTACTGGACAATATTTTCTATTTTTTTCGCTGCTGATTGTTAGTTGCTTATTTTATGGGAGAAACCTGTCGATAACTCAATTCAAGGAGTGGAAATAGCGTGGAACTTAATATAGCATCCCTAGTTCCGTCGACGCACAACGTTTGTCTGGGCATCGTCATTTAGTGGAGGTTTTTGACCCAGCCATTTCCTTGGTTAATTAACGAGCCGCTGAAAATATACAAAATACTTACGCTGGCGTTAAAAGAGTATTAACGAGTTTTGCTCGGGCTACAATCGACTTCTTCCCATTCAGCACTTCGCCCGTCGATGGGAAAAGGTATTTTTCGCGAAACGCCAATTCTTCCCATTCGTCCCATCCGTCCTTTCGCTCAATTAAACCGGAGGTTTTTAAAAGGAAAACCCATTTCAATCTGTTTCCTCACGCCTAGACCAAGGAGAACGAACGATCTCATGCTTTTTTAGCGATCGGTGGTGGAATGCCATTAGGAGATGCGATCAAGGCAGAGAGAGGGACTTCTCCGACCTCTGGGCGTAGTTAAGTTGCAAAGAGAGAGGTCAAGGAGCTACCTAGCACATTCGGGAAGTTAGCTATGCTCATATGCTCATACTTTCCTAAATTACTTTGGACATTGCGTTCATTTGACCCTGAAAAGTAGCTAAAAATTCGCTGAACTCAAAAAATATCGCTAAAAAATAGGTAAAAATAAAGTGTTTTAAAAGTTAAAAAAGTATTTTTTGTATCTCATACCCTTATCTTCGTTTTTATGAATGTAATATTAGTGAAGATATATTATATGAATAAAGTATAACATGTAGGCTTTTTATGTAATTTATTAACATAAAGTAATGCTATTCAGCTATATACTTATGTAGGTTAAATAGGTTTAGTTACGTAACAGAGAATCTAGAATAATTCTTCAAAAACAGAAAAGCGTGAATCAAGTACGTCTACTTCAGGTTGTCAATTCACTTTTTTCTTTGTCTTTGACTATATCAACATATGTTCAGCCTTGCAGTTTTGTAAACTGCAAGCTAGAAGGAGCCGCAAGTTGTTTACATGAGGGTAATCCATTTTTCTGGTGAATATGTTATTGTATTTTTTGAACAAACATGAGTAAAAATATAAGAATTATTGTTAAATTTTTAGAAAAAGTCAGTAGAAATCGCAAAGCTGGCGAGATGAAATATGAAAGGAAGAAGTAAAAAGTCGTTAAATCGGGCGAAAAAAATCGCCAAACCGCCGACTATGCCGACGCACCATTCGGCGTGGCTAAGGGTGAAAGATACGGTTAAATTCGCTTGGCCCGCGAGGGGCGTGGGAGGGGGGCACTCCGATGGCTCGTCGGGGAAAGAATGATCCTTCGCGGAAGCGATGTCTTCCTTTTATTTCGGAAAAGAAAATAGCGCTCGCTTCTTCGACACCCGATCCCACACCTCCGGACGCACTTTGTCCCCCCACCGAGACGGGCGAACCGACAAGGTTTCGAGGGAGGCGGGTTGAGGACGGCGGGCGGGAGGGGGTGGGACGTGGCCGGGACTGCGACGAACGCGATGATGATAATGATGATGACTGCACTCTACGGTGAGCCGAGGAGAGACTCAAGAGAGGAAAAAAACCGCGCGAGTAGAGGAACGCGAAAAGAAGTATCCCGGGTGGCGAAGTGAAAGAGAAGACTCGGGAACTCTTTACGGAGGTGGGAGCGAGACCTTTTGCAAGGGAGGAGGGGTGACGGGAGGGACACCTGGCGGCACAAGAGCGTGGGAGCCTGGGGAAAAAAATGGGCGTGGCGGCCGGGAGGTGAGGTGAGGGGAGGGGGGAGGTTTTCCTCTTGCATTCTCCACCCCCTCCCTCTCAAACTCTCGGGGTGGTGGTGGTTGGGGTGGGTTAGTGAGATCGAAAGTGTGGCTTTTGAGTGAGATCCCACCCTCCCTCCCGTCCCTCCGCCCCCTCTCCTCGCCGACTGCGGAGGCCCTTCTCCGAAGCCTCTCCTCGCTCCGCACACCCCCAGCGTTGAGGCCATCCGAGCCGAGTCAGTCTCGTTTCTCCCGTTCCGCAAAAGCGGTGCATTTCGCACCGTCACGAATTCGATCTTTTTGTCTTTTGGATTGCGTGTCCAACGCGTCCGGGAGAGTTGGGTGGGACGTAGGTGCTGCAGAAGGAAATGCTTTGATAGCGACGACGCGGCGATTTTTCCCCCGTGGGGCCTGCCGCGCCGTCCCATTATCCATGACTAAACGCTCGAAAAATCGACCCCAAACAACTTCCTCGTAGAGGGGACGAATGGCCTTTCTTTGTGACGGGGACGATTGTACGAACATGATTAATGGAACGCGCGTCGTTATTTTGGAAGCAATGCATAACAACACAGCAGCAGTATTGTAATGATCGCGGCCAGATAGATTGGGAAAGTCGTGGTAATATCTTTATTGAAGTTGCATAATGAAAACAAGGAGTGTGTGCTGCATGGCAATGAAAAGCCAGATTCACACAAAATCAGAATTTCATGAGGCTAACTTAAGAGCATTTCCATATTTCTTATTCGCATTACGAATACCTGATTTTCTTTAATGTATACATTTTTTTAAACCACCTGACCGCAGTAGTCTGCACGAAGGCTGGTTTGATAGATGAGAGTAGAGCCAACTAATACTAAGCGCAATGGCGTGTGAAATTCACTTATCAACGGAGGGAGGCTAGTTCCTTTCCCTGTGCCACCGACTATAAATACTTAATACAGCTAATAAATTAATTATGAATTCTAACTTGTGCATGGAGGAGTGAAATTTAATCATTACATTGGGCATTACTTGTATATCAAATCTTATGTATTTGGTAGCATTCACAGTTAAAACATTTACAATAGAGGCTTCACCTTTATTGTTTATAGCAGCATGGCTCTTGTATGCAACTCTCTTTGAAAGTTAAAGTTTGACGTTAATCAGTTAGGAATGTAGTCAAACTGAAATCATATCTTATTTTGCAGCTGTATTAATGTCTATGTTTAGAAATGTCCATGCATAACTCGTTATATTTTCTCAGTGATAGGTAGAGCCATTATCATTTGTCTTGACCTGTCGAAATTCTCTTCCCTTTAAATAAGGTGCTGATAAAAAAAAAGATAAAAAATAATTCTTATAAGTGCTCTAGCCTTACCAAAGAAAGGTGGCATTCTTCGTTGCGTTTTAAATAAGAAATGATTCCGCCGCATTTACGGAGTGGGCTAATCAAATAAACGTGAAGCTTCGGGGTACCGTTGGCCGTTGTGACTTGACAGACTTCTATCTCATCCTCCTGCTTTCTCAGACGTGCAATTTAATTTCCTCATACGTTTTCAAGAAAATATGCGAGCAGTTAGGCCCTTTGAAATAAATCGACGATATTTTCCTGCAGTTCCTTTTTTTCGTATCTTGGTTCGCTCGGACCGCTTCCCTCTCATTTTCCCGGGGGCCCGAAGAAAGACGCGAGAGGACAATGAGGTATAGGGAGCCCGGGGGGCGGGGGGCGGCGGGGGAGGGAGAAGGAGAATATCCTCGTGATGAAACTCTTTTCACGCTCTAACTTACTTAGCCGGCTGTAAAAATCCTCGTGGCAACCCAGAAGGGGAAGGCAAAAGAAAGGGTCACACAATAACGAAGCCTCCTTCCTCCAACAATGATCTTTAAAAGGATTCCTCTGTGCTCGGCCAGGAGTCACTCACTTCCCTTCCATCCTTTCTCTTCCTTTCTCCTTCTCTCTCTCTCTCTCTCTCTCTATTTTGACCTTTTTACACGTGTTTTTTTTTCCTCTTTTTTCATTCTCTCCCCTCCGTCTCCTCTTATTCCGTCCCCGGGAACCTTTTCAGGACGGAGGCCACGTTTCACTTCATCGAAGCCAGGGTCGCCGCGTCTCTCCCGCGCCTTGAACGTGCGGAGTGACGGGATGGGAATTAGTTGATGCGAGGGATGGACGATGCCCTCCCTTACTTCTGTGCATTTAATGAGAAGGAATCGAAATGAAAAATGGTGAACAATGCGAAATGGCTTCGATAGAGACCATGGCAAGAGAACAGGGCGAAGGAACAGGAGTTGCATCGATGCTCTTTTAATTTCGTGTGGAAGGGTTTTGAGAAACAATTATTTCTACAAACAAAGGGAAACTTCCGAAGAAAGGGAAAATTATCCCCCTTGCGGGAGCAGACGCCGTGAGGTCAGGATTGTGTTCATCGGTGAGGGATTGCGGAAAATGAAAGAAAAAGTATGGAGAAGAAAAAGGGTGTTACTAAGCAGAACATCAATTTTATAATCTCTTCATAATGCACGTATAAGAGTCAATTGTTCTCTTGATCCGCTCCTTTCTAATTGGTGGATTCGTTTTATGAGTGGAAGAAACTATTCCTTAACACTGCTTCGCTTACGGAGGCGTGGATTTTCTTCTTTATGATTATAATCAAACTACATCTGCATCTTACCCCATAAGACGCCACCCGAGCGTGTGGCAGGGAGTGTTAGCTCATTAGCCATAAGTCATTGAAGATAATTGGCATTCTGCGTCATTTCACTTTCGGGAAGTTCGAATGGTCGTGCGTATTTCTTACTGCTGTGGCCCCGAGTTGTGTCAGGTAAAAAATGGTTAGGTACTTATACCAATGTGTTCGGCAAAAAATCTACCTCGAATATGCGTTGTGGTCTAGCCTACCAATGTAATGCGGAGTGTGTCAACGTTAAACTAGAACCATTTTTGTTTATCTAAACGTGCACTTTTCCTCAGTTGTTTGTTAATTTCCGAAAATAGATCCTCCCGGGTAAGACCCTAAATGCTGGAAGCGTATTCAAGGTGAGGTGTGACCAGTGCGACATAACTCCTCTCCTTAAGTTTTTCATTGCGTTTGTGAACCCAAATTTCTTTAATGCAGCTCTTCAATATTCTTCGCCTTCCTAGGTTCGATTTTGGTTTGACCCCAAGGTCAATTTTACTTGTCCCGCTGTCCTTATGTTCACACCTCCGAGTCTATAAATGTTTGATATTGGGTGTATAGTTAGTGCAAAGGAAGTTGACGTAATAGGTTGCTTAGAGTGCCTTAGCATTCACACCGCATGCCAAATTCGTGTCACATGCCGACGTAATGGCTCACAGCGTGAGACGAAGATGCACCTAACACAGCATTTTAGGCTCCAAATACAGTCACTCGGTCCTACAGTCCTCGTTCAGAAATACTTAAAAGTGTAAACTGCAATAATTCCCAAAATCATAGTGTACAATGTATTTCAAAGCACGAATTCGTAGAAATTTTCTCATTACTTCAACTTGAGAAATCCTCGCGCTCTTTGTTTGGTGTGTCCCCTGACGGCGGAAACTATCCAATGCTTCATTAATACTTTATTGAATAATATATTCTCATAGTTATTCTGATTTCAGCTTCCTGTACATAAACGGACCGCCAACTTAGACGACACCAAACGATAAATCCTTCATAAGACCTTTATTTTTAGACATAAATGTGATTGGAAACATAATCTCTTCATAGAGTCCCCTTCGTGTAATAACGTCATGATCGATGAATTCATTGGGAAAAAGTTGTCTTTTTTGCCGAATTAAATTACGCGGAGAAGGGAGGGAGCTGAGCGAAGGAGGAAGATGAGGGTAATCGGAGATAATAGAATGTCGGGGTAACAATTGAAGATGCTAAGAGATGGGGAGAAGGAAGGAGAGGTCAGGGAGGCAATGGAAAGGAAGTAGATCTCAAGGTCTCGGAAGGAGAAGGAAACGGAGAATTACAAATGTCAATCCGTTTTTGTTTCGCCGCGCGGGAAATCTTATCCTTTCACTCTGTAGATTGGAGGAGGATTGATCACGGTGTAGAAATATCACAGATTCGATTCCGATTTTTAGCCTCGGTGCAACCGAAGCAATTTTCTAGAAGACGACGCGAGACTATTTCGTGTAGGCGGTATCCAGGACGCACGTAATTGATCAATTGAAACTATTGCGCAGACATAGAGTAGAAATAGGACAAAGAAAACAGGTGTTGTGCATTGTACGAAAAAAAATATCCGAGGATATTAGGGTAGGCAGTCATTAGTGCTGGAAAACCGAGAATGGAAAAAATGTCCTCAGTTTAAGTAATGAAAAGTGGAAATTTTAATTTATGAAACTATCCATGGACATAGAATTGTCTGGTACATTTAGGGTCATAATCATCCCTAAATAGAGTCTGCTTAGGCTTAATAAAGCTGTAGGAATGTCGATTATCTGTCTCTTTTCGTCTTTGGTTGTAAATTGAGTATGAAGGGAAACTAAAAGTTATCATCAGCGTTATTCTATGCTAATATCAGTCAATATTTTTTTATGATTTATATTTAACATCGGTTTAGGATTTGTAAAATCAGAATCATAGTTATTGTCAGAATTTTGAAATTATTTATCTATGACTTTGATGCATTCGTATCCTTAAAATACTTCTGAAGTTGCTGGCCAATTTGCCTGTTATGTGTTTATAACCGGTAGTATAATTCAAGAAATTATTTCTAAAAGCATTAATAAACATTGCACGTTGCACGACAGCTAATAATTCTGTAATATGTTGAAAATTTTGATCGTTATTTGTGCTTAACAACTGGAAACAGTCTATTCTTAAAGCTTTGACATTGAAATCATCCAGATAGTGAAAGGAATTATTCAACCTATTAAGGTACAGTAAGTACGACATTGATGTTGGTAAACAGCACGGAGAGCGTGGGAAGAATGTGTAGGACTCAATTAACTTGTAGTCGATAAGATCAAAGGTCCTGTGTATAGCTACTTTCAGCGGTATCCCATTCATATAACCTCAGTGTCACTCTTGCTAATGATATTATTTCTTCTCAGATAAAAGGCATCTTAGATAAATCTGGAGACCGAAGATTGTCCGGATCTTCAGGGATAATATTTCTTGTTAAAAAAATTATTTCGTGTTTTAAAGTGGGTACACGCATTTTATTGAATGGAATGGAATCAAGAACCATCTTACAGGTTTTCTTTACAATAATTCTCACGAATACAGATTAAAAGTGATACTTTAGATAGTAGAGATTCTATGTTAGATTAGATTTAATTCAATTTCGATTAGATTAGATTCAATTCAGAAGCCAATATGTGAGGGTGAATGAAGCATCTAATTTGCTTCAATTTATAAATTTTTAGACAAACACCTGTAAAAAGCTTGGAATTTCGATTTCAGATTCAGAAGAAGGCATGTTAATAGTTTCCTGTTCTCTCTGAGTCTAATTTGCAAATGTCCGTGCTTATTTAACGCTTGTCGCAGTTAAAACATTATTGATTAAGAATGTGTTTGTTAAAAGTTGTATAGGATATTTATTATTTATAGATGGTTTGCGAAAAGAAAGAGTATTCCGCCATGACTTTATTTCTTGTGTACAGTAATTTTAGTTTTGCTGTGCATGAAAACTTATCTTTTAATTTTCTACCTGCTGTCAATGGTGAATTGTTTCTTCTTGATTGGCATGCATTCCGCTTTTGCTTTCGCGCGTTAATTGCCATTCAGTAAAAAAAAAGATTCGTTGGCGTTTGGGAAATGCATTTGTAGCTATGTTGTTTCATCCAGTCAAACAATACTGCGGTTAAACTCTCTTTCACAGCTCTCAGGAGTTAATCTGGTCCCATAGCTTTCTCTCGGAACAATTTATCTGTCATTCCTCCGACAAACCCAAAGGATCTAAGAGCTATGGAGAAAGCTTTTATAATTTCCTCCATCACTACACAAAAGGTTTTTTTTCTGCGATGCTGTTTACATCATTACTTGCCTTTAATTTAAGCCATTTGATAGTTAAGCCATAGTATTGTAAAACTTAAAATGCGTAATGTGTTTTTACTTAGGAGTGAGTTTTTCAACGACTTTATTAATGTTTCAAATCCATATAGCTGTATATACTATCTAAAATTGGGCGTGATGTGTGTAATTATTGATACATATAGCTAATTAAAATCTTGATTGCGTTTTTCAAGCTGTTCATTCGTCTTATTTTAAAGAGAAGAGCTTAATAGGACAGGTTTTTATTCCGGATGGCAAAACCCGCGTCCAACTCACCAGAACTAGATTGGTTGTCCAGGTATCTTGGGTCTGAGGACTCCCTGTCGTTTTCCGGACTCGGTGCATCATCCGATCCGATCCCACTGGACCCACCGCTGGATCCACCTTGCTGCAGGGTGTAACCCGCTCCGTGGGCGGAACCCGATCCGGGACCAACGCCTTTCTTTCCGGTCGGCATAGCAGCCACCGCTGCGTTTGGTCCCAGAGGCGCGGCAGGGTTACGGGCGTTAACACCCACGATGTTGGCATTCAGGCACCTCCTCAAATCAATCCCAGTGAGGTTGCCGTGCTTCCGGTGCACCGTGTCGTAATCCCTCGGGGGTAGGAGTATGGGCCCGTGCCTTTTCTTGCCTCCTCCACCGCTCCCAACCTCCCCAAGCTTCTCTCTCAGCTCGGCCGCTAAGGAATCGTACAGGTTGGTGATGCGGTCCGTATTGGTACCCCCCGGCGGCGATGCAGGGTGTCCGTTTCCCCTCTCGGAAGACCCAGAGGATTCCGATTCTCGGGTGCTGCTGCTTCTTCCATCAGATCCTCCCCCATGATTGCGACCCCCGCGCCCGTTTGATTGGTGGTGGGAGTGGTGGTGCAATCCACCAGTCGGCGAGCCGACTGTTATCGGGGGTTCGCCCGGGGACCCAACCCTCTGAGGGGACCCTGGAGGGACAAGCAGTCCCTTGGCATGGAGCCTCGACTCGATTTCCGCGAATTTCCTCTGGTTTTCCGGTCTTTCGATCAGAGTTTGCAGCTGACTCCTCAAGATGGTCGCTGTTTCGACGGAGTCGCACCTGTACGAGTGCACATGAACAGGGCAGCGGGTGACCGGATTGTAGATTAGAAGTATGGCGGAGACGACGTCCTCATTAGGGGCTGAATCCTGCACCGCGCACGTGACTGCGTGGTGGGGAATAAAATGCTTGACGATATCACCGGAAGATCCTCCACTTCCACCTTTCCCGCCGGCCGCGCCAGAGGATCCCCCTTTACCCGTGACTGCCCCCTTCCCTGGCACGTTTTGAATGATCTTCAGACCCTTGTTGCTCACTTGCAGGGTGACCTTGAAGGGTTCCACGTCCCTCTCTTTCTGGAGCAAGTGCCGCACCACAGGGCGGACGTATTCTTCCCCTCTGAGACCCCTGCTTTCCTTAGCGCCCAAGAACCAAACATAATAAGAGGATTTCTTTACGTCCTTGCGTCGTGGGCTCCCTCTTAGAGCCATCGTGTCAAATTCTGTGAATGTTTTGTGGGTTGGAATGAAGAACAAATTTGGTTCGAGGTGTCTAAATTCAAACGCGTCGAAACCGAGTGGGACAAAGTGGAAGATGATATTTTAGCACACACTCGGGCACTTCGGGAACACTATTGGTGAGCACTCTCACATAAATGTCAACACAGAGTCGTTACGGTGTACTTCCGCGATTAGGTATCACACAAAATAAAAAAGAAATGGACATGCGAAAACTCGAAAAATTCACTCAACCAGCGACACGGAAGTTTTCTGTTAGTCTTCAAATAAGAAATCCAGGTGGAGAGGCTTTGGTCACTGTTTACTATTCCACGAACTTCAACTGTGGGAAAACACTTCACGATGCAAAATATAATATGCCGTTGTTATATACCAACTACACTATGAAGTAATCCTTGTAACTCTACACAAACACTTCCTTTCTGTAGCTTAACGGAGGGACATTTCACAAAGTAGACAGTACATCTTTCACTAGCGTCCGTATAAATCCTATTTTGGCAGTTTAGGCGGCGTTGGAGCCTCGAAGAGAATAGGGGGGGTGGGAAATGACAGGAGAAAAATAATATTTTTTGAATATTTTCCCCTGGTCTATTGTGCGATTCGGTCGTTGAAGTCTCCTCCTGTCGGGTATCACCGACGCGTTGCTAGGAGACCGCCCACGCCATTGTGTGGCGAACAGGACTTCATTCCCACATCCGAAAAAGGGCGTCGGGAAAAAAACTGGAGAGCGACGATACACGAGTCGGACATCTACCCTCCGACTCTTTCCGTCCACGACTGCGGGGGAAAGGTTGAGGCGCACGACGGCGGTGAGCCCAGGAAGACTGGAAGAGGGGAAGGAATGTGGGTATGGGGCGAGCGGGAGGGCAGTCTGCGGCACCGAGGGAGGAGGAGGGGGGACAGTGGTGGAGTTGGCGGACGGTGGTGTGGGTTGAGTGCAGGAGCGGGGGCGACTGGGGAGTCGAGGCGGAGGAGGGGGATGGGGGAAGGGAGGGCGAAGTAAAGAAGAAGCAGTGGAGGGTTCCCTGCTTCTCTTTCTCTTGCTCCCTCTGGCCGCCGACTCGCGCAGTACTGTCACGTGACCGGTTGGCCTCGTTTTTCGAAGGTTGCCTTCCACCTTCTTCTGCACTGTGCGGGGGAAGAAATAACGCTGGGGTTTGCCTCCACTGGCTCTCTCAACCTCTTCGTGGCTATAATCTTCAACCGCCACCCTCACCACTCGCAACACTCCACCGACTGCCACCACCCCCTCAACCCCCTCGCGTCCAATCCCTCCCAGGCCTTTCTCATCTTTTGTTTTTGTTCTGGCGCGATCTCCCCGAGTCGAGGGAGGAAAGACTTGGCTCCTTGGTAGGGTGGGAGGAGGAAGGCAGAGGAATGATCGGTACTTCAGAGAGATCGACCTCTTTCCGAAGCCCCCGGACGACGGCTCGCCGGTGCCACTGGCGGATGGGATGAAGTTTTATTGTGCGAGGAGGAGAGATACTGCTTGAGATGCTGTGGGTTCTAGAGATTCCGCGAGATGAGCCCAGGAATGGAAAGTTTCGCGGAGCAGGAAGTGATATTATAAACTCTTCGACTTTTTAAATATGCTAACGTGCGGGAAAATTTTCAAGTTGGTGAAATTGATTGAAAATTTCATTTTGCTCTGTTTTATAGCAGGATGTCGACGCTTACATATGAAGTCCTTGTCTTACATATGAAATAAAGGCTAATTTTTCTGGGAGCGCGTAATTTCCAAAATTTCTTATAAAGTAATTTCTTTAGGGAACTGTTAGAATCTATACCTTTCTAACATTAATTAGTGCTTAAGACGCATTATTTTTATCTTCATTTTCAAAAACATTTTGGTAAGGTGAAATGACCACTACATGCGTGATTTTTGATTCTCCTTACGTCATCATATAAATGCGAGAGATGATGTCATCGTTCTTGTAGGGTAATCATTCGGTTTGTAAAACGGTAGATAGTACTTTATTCTACTTGGTGCAATAGACTGTATGACGCAATTTTGGCGAGGAAATGGAAAATAGTCATCCTTCAACACCCATTTCTAATTTTGTTGTATCAACTTGTTATTGGTAAAAATTGATACAAAAGTGATACTATGTTCTACCGTTTTTTATCCTCATATATACCCGTTGCTTTACAAAAGAATTTATGTGTTAATATTAGTT
>LYUA01002176.1:37943-48041 GCA_002093875.1 Calopteryx splendens | reverse complement strand
ACAAGAGTGGAGGAGATCAAGAAAAGTATTCTCGTTGCAAATACTACCACTTGACGTATGTGAACCAAATTTAAAATATTTAATTTTAGTCGTTTTATTTTTCCTGTTGGTTAATTCCTACTTTCTAGTCTATTTTTATTGAATTTTTTCTCATAAATTAGTCGTCATTTTGGAGTTGCAGTTCACACATTATTAAAATTGCAATTAGTATCAACGGCGTAACATAGGTATAGCATAAAATGCTTTACGTCATGCGCTGATAATATGTATGTTTATATATATATATATATATTTATTTATAAATACAAATATATATATATGTATATATATAAATATATATATATTTGTATTTATAAATAAATAAATATAAATATATATGTATATATATATACAGTATACAGAATACATATATATATATATATATGAATATATATATATGTAATTATTGTTATTTACGTCAGGGCCCTGTTGGACCATGCGAAGTACACATACCTATTTGGGTGTTTTATTATTTTGCCTATCTCTGTGCCCATATTTATTTCCTTCTTTTTGAATGGGCTTTCATCCGACCAGTTGTTCCATCCATCTTCTTCCATTTTTTCTCCTGGCCAACCTACCTATTTTCAATAAAATTGAATTACTGAAAGAATGACGAAGTATTAAAAAAATCTCCTTCCTTTGAAGCCATCACTTCGTCGCAGTGTAGTAGAACTTAAAACATTATTTACAGTTTATTTATTTTCTAGAAAATATAAAGACTTGAACTTTTGTTTGAAGTATTACTACGCTGTTACGAAGAGCTGGTTTCACAGGAAGGAAAATTTATTAATATTTCGTAATTCCATTTTATTGATCGAACGGAAATCCCGTTGTAATGCCCTCTTTTCTCTTTGGCACGCATTCCAAATTGGTGCGGTGAGGTATATTTATGATACTGCATTCGATGCTTCCTGTCGCTAGTTTATTCTAAATCCTGGCTTCTTATAAATGCGGGATAGAGCTTTTATTCCACAGAGAGTGAAAAGGATACAAAATATTTGTAAACTCTTGCTGGTGCGCAGATGCTCGGGACATAAATTTGTTAAATGTGTGCTTTGCAATAAGTCTCGAAAGTGCAGTTCGTGGATGTTTATTTTTCACTGTGTATCAAGGAGGCCAGGAATCCATTAGCACTTTAAACTCTGATTCGTTTGGGAAGGTGAAACTCAAATTTCGTCCTCTTTATCACTGCTTTCTCCTAACTAAATTTAAGCGAAGATTGAGGGTAGCCGATATTTGAATTTGGTATTTAGCAAACTATAGGTCAGAATGAAAGAGGGATTCTGCTATAAAATTCACTACAAAGTAATGAAATTTTTACACTAACGCTATTACTATGCTTAAAAAATAAACATTTTTTATTTATTAGTAGTGTTGTCAATTCGGCAGCTGCCCAGTTGTTTCAATTTGTGCCGGAGGTGCTAATTATCGGCCAAAATGTCAGAAGGATGTATTCGTTTTTTTGCATTATGAACAATTCATAATGTTTGCATCATTAAGGGAAACTAATGTTCGAATAAATTAGCCGTGTCATAAAGCTTGAAACTCGTTTCTACGGATTTGCTCTGCCGACTGAAAAAAAAACAAAATTGATGGAAGTGCTCGCGTAACCTCCTTTGACCTAATTTTCGTTTGAGCGAGATGATGTTTGAAAAACCGGCAGTGATCTCTGCAAGATTAAATAAAAAATACCCACCCCACCGCAATCCCTTCCAATTAATTATTGTAATTTAAACGGAAAAAAATTAGCATGGTTGTGCACGACGGTTTGATTGATCCGTGCTGCAGTAGTCCCCCACCCGGAATGTGATCGAACGAAAAGGGTGCGAAGGGCTTGCAAATCCATCCTTGAAATGTCTGTTTCACCGCCCGGGAAAGGGGCCTAAACCCATGATAAACGGCATCATGAAATTTTAATTGGCTGCCACGGCGCCTAATGCTAAAGTTTTCCCTCCTCTCCCGCTCGAGGGCACCTGGCGCTTAATAAGAGACCGTTTAGCGATTGCAAAGCGGTCGGCGAAGCCTCGTCCTGGGCGAATCGGCGGGGGGATGAATGGAGTGGTAGGCTGGCAGCGGTGAAGAGGTCGGGGGTGAAGGAGGAGATCATTTATGAAAAGGCATTAGAGAGAGTGACGTCGCTGGAATAAAATGTTTATCGACATTCTTGGTCGATACGTCCCTTGAAAATGTTCAGGACAGCTGATAATCTGAACATTTCAATGATTTTATTGCGTGATAACTTTTCAAAAGTTATGTGCTGTAAGTATAGATTTTGCATTCAACAGAAATCCTGCTTGTGATGTAATCCATTTTCAACTTAACAGAAGTAAGTTAGAAATTTATCTTCGTGACATTCAGAAAATAAATACAAAAATTTCATCATTAAATTCAATCCGCATGCACACAATGAGAAAAGAAAGGGATTCATGTGTGGAAACTCATCTAGGGTTTGCCATCTAGTCAAGGTCCCAATTTTGGCGGACGCTTCGACTCGGTCATCGTCTCCAGAGTACACTTGAGTTCACGTTCTGCACCTAATCCGCCGGGAAAGCAGAGCATCAGATCTTACAAAGTCATTCATATTGATTTCGGTGGATTAGTCTTTTCTTTTGCATCTCAGTATTTCAGGAAGATTTAATTTCCTCAAGCAAGAAATTCCGGAGCCTGAGGTATGTAACGGAGGCGTGGTAGTCCAGTGGGTAGAGCACTGGGCTACTGACATTAGGGCCCGGGTTCGATTCCGGGTGACACCTCTGGGCACCCTCAGCTTCACACGATGTGTGTGTGTGATAGTTTAGGTGCCAGGTCTTCCTGGGAAACAGGCAGCACAGGGAAAGGAACTGGTCCACTTCCCTGATGCATGAATTTAACACGCCGTTGGGCTTGGTACTGGGTGAGCTCTACTCTCACCTACCAATCCGACCTTCGGGATGATTACTGTGGTTTTGGGGGGGGTGTAGCGTAAAAAATATTTTTAAATAACTAATAAATGGATTCTAAAGAATGCAAGAGTCCCTGATTCTAATTTGGGCGTTGCCTCTTGACGCCATCTGGTAAAATATAACTGTCTGAGTTTCTGGGTACCAGAAATTTTTGAGAATCCAAAGGTGACGAGGGGAAAGAAACGAGTCCCCTTTCTCAGGAAGACTTCTTTTTGCCCGCCCCAGTCGCTTAGTAGTATGAGGTGGGCTCTAGGTTCACATTGCAAACTGTGGTTGATAAAAGAGCTATTTCGGGTTTATTATTAAGGTCACCTATACAGTCGTTACGCAATATGTAACCTTTAGATTATAAACCGAATCAAAAATTCGGATAGTTATTACCACTATCAGTCACAGCACTTTTCAATAATTTGTCGATAATATAACAAAGACATCCCTAACAATAAACGCCATTTTATGCACCGATCTTTTTGCTTGAGTCATCCTATTATTATTATAATTATGTTGCTTCTTTGTATTAGTAAAAACGCCACCCAACTACATCATTATGCAATCTGATAATTGAAATATTAAAATATACAGTATTAAAATAATAACTAGATATTCATAAAAAAGCTCGTTGAAATTAATTTAAAATTATGAATATCTTTGGTTAGAATACAGAAATTATACGGCGTCATTTTTAATACACGAGTAGTTTATAAATAACAGCATGAATATTTTTCTATAGTAGTAGAGGTCTTGAAATATCTATGATTATAATGTATTGGGAAAGAAAATACATTTTTGTGATGGTAATGTTAATTTATTTTTCGATGTGTTGATTGCAGATAAAAATGTCTACAGGAAAACTATTGCGGGGAAAATCCACAATATACATTTATTTATCACGTTTCTCGTGGCAAGTCCATCCATTTTGACGAATCCCCTTCTCTATCTGTGCCAGAGTATTTTGCTTAGTCCCTTGAACCCCTCACGTTTTTTCTAATCTCTTTCATTTCCTGGTGTTGTCTTCTTCCCCATTTCTTTCTATCAGATTTATTTGACGCATAGAATTCATTCATCATTATGCTCTATCCAATTAGATATTCAACTTTTGAGAACCCCATTGATTACTCTCTTCTCCTTATCCTCTTGAGATTGAATTCCATCCATCCATTTAATTTTCTACAAATTTTTTCCTCTTCGATCTTTGACCCTAAAATATTTGCACATATAATAATGTCACTCTGTGAGCGGCTTGGTAGGTGGAGCGTAGTCTGGAATTGACGGGAGGGTCCCGGGTTCAAGTACTCGGTGGCTTAGGGCAACCCCATCTAATATCCAAGTAGAGAATGCGATTTTCCGCATAGGTATCAGAAATTAGTAGCTAACAAAAAGGTGGCACAGTTCTTTGGTCCCCTAACTAGTCCCCCTACCGTGGAGGTGTGAATTTCACACGCTTAGTTCGGCGTGTGCTGTACCATCACCAGTCAAAACCCAAGTTCAGGTACTATGGTTCTAATTTTCCCATTTACAATTTCTCGTCTCCTCAAAATATAAATCCTCGTAATTCACTCGTCGTATATGACCTTTTACCATTCTTTTCGTAAATTGGCATCCATTTTACTCTTCACAGTGCTCATCTCTTTGTCATTCATGACCTTGACCTTGTTTCTCCGATGCATTGTCCAAGCGGAGTCCGTGCACTTCCCCCAGCGTTCTAATGTACCAATCGCTCATGCCCGCTGCTCCCCAATGCATTCCGATTTAGCGATGCGCGCTGCCCGTCCCTAGAAGGTAGATTGATGAGCGATTAAGCGATGATCGAAGGCGCGTTCGCGGAGGGAAGTCTGCATTTACCGCGGGATAACGGTTCTCCCGCGTCAACCGGACGCGATGCCTCGTTCAGTCTCCCACTCCTCCTACGCTGCCGATATTTCCCCCGCGTCATCCGCAGCTCTCCATTATGCACCTGCTTTGGCGTCATCCCCTGATTTAGTGCCTCCATCGTGCCAGTGCCTCCCTCTGGCCTCCTCGCAAATGGCTCGACTTTATCATTTTTCTCGAAGCGCATTTGTTCGAATTTGACTGTTCCTCCTGCGTGTGGCTCATCGTTATCTTCTTTGTCTCCCTCACGCACGCACGCGGCGTTTTTTCTCCTTGGAGCGGTTCGTAACGGAATCTTGCCCTTACCTCGCAGAGATATGGGTGCATGGTTATGGTCTCGGGTTGAATTTTTGCGCGAAACGTTTCTTTCCAAACTCCTTTATTATTTTTCCATACATGCAACCGTAAATCACGTGGACATAAATAAATAAGACCTTCAGAATGTCCCTGATATATAATTTCGTAATTATCGCGAGTGACATGAATAAATGAGGGTCTACCTGTGACCTAACTAATTTAAGGTTTTTCAGTGAGAATTTCCGCCTTCTACCTATGAAATTAAACTCATAACTTAGTATCGTAGGCGATTGAATGACGAAATAACCTTTTCACACTGCAACGCCTTCTTAGAGCATTTCTATACCTCAAAGTTGTACGATGCTTGAAATTTTGGCTGCATTAGAGTGCCACGTAGCGATAGTTTTTATCTTTGCTAGTATCCATCTTCCGATATTTATCTTTTTTCGGCTTTTGAAAATTTTCTCAAAGAGGGTGTAAGATATTACTTATTTAACGTTGTATTGTGAATGTGCTCGATTGTGTTTACAATTTTAATTTTTGATTTGAACAAGCTTGCATCCTTCATTAATACTTCGGAACACAAGCCTGTTGTTTTAGGGACCTCTTACAGTTGTTTCTTATTTTACTTTTGTGCAAATGTGAACGAAGTGCAATTTCTTGATTATTATAAAGGCGACTCCAGGAAACGGAAGGAAGAACCGAGAAATCGGCGACGGTATAGGAAATCGGAATATCCACAGAACTTAAAATTTGTCAGTAAATTCAAATGCTAAAAGATGGTTTTTCACCTTTCTTCGTCGTGTTGACTCTGGTGGGCGGCAGTTTTTCCAGCCATCCTACCGGAGATTACAGACGGTGTCAGAAGTTCACTTCTGACCTGAAGACACCAGCTGGAGAAACTGCCCAAAGAACGGAGAAGTTCCCGAAAACCGAGCTGCCCAATATCAAATACGTATTCCGAAGGCGGGGCACTAAAAGCCCGTCGCCATTATATTCCAGAACATCCTGAAGGAATCTAGCCTTTCTCGGCAATCGTATTGTCATGGGGAAACTTCCTCATTATGACCCATGCCGCGATACTCAGGTTGATAGCGTGCCGGCGTGACAATCGGCCGCGCCGGACAACGACAATTCGGACAAACGGCGCGACATTTGTGGATTCGAATCCCGCCTCGAGAATGGAATTTGCATTACTTCTGGAATTAATTTCTTAGGCAAGATGGTGGTATAAAACCTTGGCCTTTTGCCTAAACCCGAAATCTACTACCAAAATATCGTATCTACTGATACTGAAATTTTGCTTATTTGGTCAATTGGCACCCTGCTTTTGAAGCACTTCGGTCTTGAGCAATGGGGGCTAGTAGCCGATCCGAACGCAATTGCCTACCCTTTCGCTCGTTAGAAAATCGCGTTGCCTGCGCAGGACTAATTTTATGAGTCCTTACAAACGTAATACCAATTTATATATTCTCGAATACCAATACCATCTTCAGGAGGCAGTGAGTGGATTGTACCTTGCTAAACAATTGACCACTCTGAAGGTAGGTTTGTTTGTCCGGCCGCATTCCGAGAGTCACCACAAGGTATCGCGAATGCGGTGCCCGAGCGACTACTTGAAGGCGAAATCTGTCTGGTCGCCGAGTCCGGATTTCCACTGCATCCTCCAATACCCCTCTCCAATCCTCCTCTCTCGGTGGAGTCCCAAGGCTGTCGACATCGTTGATGAGATGACGATTCTCCTTAATCGACAGTCGGTGCATATTTCGTCCGTCTCTCCCTCTTTCTCTCCCTCTTGTTGTCGCGCACCAAAGGTCCTTCTCGCACCGTCCGTTCGTGCTCCGTCGCAGTGATTAGCACGTTTGCCACGAATCCTTTAGCTCTAGGCATTTTCGCACCAAGTTAGGTACGTTAAGACGCAAAAGCCCGCGGTAGGCACTTCTCTTTGAGCAATTTACGTGCGAGTTCGAATGAGAAGCGAAATAATTGTATGAAAAATAATGCAATTCACTTAGGTACATAATTTATTAATGATGTTTCGTAGTGGCACTCCAATAATTCCTTTCTGAACATCCTCAAATGATGGAATGCATTCGCTCGTGCGTCTTTGTTCGCCTATTTGTGGGAAACTCGTGACTTGGGATATTTAAATTGTTATTGTAAACTATTTTTTCGTCGTTATTAATTAATTCATATCCATATTATTCTTTGGAAGTGGAACTTGCTTGTGCGAGGATAAGCATAATTGTCGAAATAAAAGCGATGAGTATGGGGTACATGAGGAGTTTGTGGTAAAAAATTTAGGAGATAGGGTGAATAAGCGAGGGTGGATAATGAAAGAATGCGGATTGATGTTTCCGGTTATATACGAGTATTACAGAAGTGCGCTACTCTGCTTGGGTCATATTAAGAGAATGGATAAAGAGTCGAATCACCAAACAGGTATATTAGAGAAGAGTGATTGGTTTGGGAGGAATGGCTCCCTCTGATATGACTGACACACTCACCTAGGGTCAGTCATGGGTGAATGTAGTTCAATGAGACTCTAAAGCAACATTAGGAGTCTCAGGGAGAAAGAGGAATCTATGAAACAATATATGATTGGGGCAGAGTTGCAAGAAGTATGCAAGGACACGGCAGTATGTTGAAAATTAGTAAAAGGAAGTAAGTTCCCTGAAAAATCTTAAAATCAGACTTTTTTTGACTCTGTATGCCACAAAAGAGAGCGGCGTGAAGGGTTATGATGTACCGAGTTAACGTAAAGCAATATTTCCTTCAGTAGGACCCGAAGGACGCTCGGAATGCTTCAATCCAGCTTCAGCCTCCTTCCTGAATAAGACGCCCTCCTTGTTTCTCCATTATACCTATTCGCATTTCTCGAAGACCTTGTGAGGAAATGGATATCCCGTAAAGGAATAAATGTAGCATTGCTGTCCTTCTTCCAAAATGTGGTTCGGTTAATGAAACGCGTAGTTATATAAAAAATAACGGATGGGAAAATGAGTTTCCTGATTCACTCCATTTTGTCACGTACGAATGCTGGAATTTTACACCTTTGCTGGTTCAGAGATAGTCCACAATAATTTACTTACCCGGAAATTATCGTAGCGAAGGTTATGTGGTCATGGCTGCTGGAACGGACTCTTCAAGGAAATATTTTCAGTTAAGTCCGAAGAAGAAAAAAAAACGAATGTTCGACGTATCTATCAATCATTACGTTCGTTTTAAGAGCATTGTAGTCCAGATTAACCGTAGTGGAGTTGAAGTTGGAGTATGTTTCAGAATGAATTGTCGATTTGTAAGAATATTACCGTGTGTTCAAAATATGAGTGATCGATTTAAAAAATATGAGTTGTGAAATTTATATTTCCATTATTCCCTACCAAACATGACATCTTCATTAAATATTATAAAATGTATATTTTTATCCTTTACTTGTGTTCCCATTCCATGTTTTCTCATGCGGAAACTATCTCAACTATCATGTGAAAATAAATTTCATTGCATTTCTGCCTTTTTTTACATTTTAAAATTTAAAAAATCTATAATGTCTAAGCTCCGCAGGAATAAGTTTCATCTCCCAATCTGTGTAATGGATGGAAGTTTAATTTTTTTAATCCAACCGAACGCTACTGAAATTCAGATCCGGTTTCAAAGTTCAAGGGTGTGGTATCGTATCCACTCAAACGTTTTGACTGTAGTTACGCGAATAAACAATGTTTTCTTTTCCATGCGTTCCAGCCCACTAAACAGGAATATTGACTACGGTCGTAAACGTTTAGCGTGTCATAAAATCATTTCGCCTTCGACCCAAGACGAAGAAGACCTCTCCGCCACGGGAAAGTTTGGGCTTTGAAAAAATCAAGTCTTCGTATCCAAGTGCGCGAAATCCCGCCCGACGAGGTGCATTCCTCGGAACGGGAGATCAGATGATCCAGGGCCACTCCCCGCATTGTTTGCGCGGTGCTTCCATTTCGCCGGCGGCGGCCCCGCGTTCGCGTCCGGGGGGAGGTGTAAGGCCAAGGGAGGTAGGGCCGGAGAGGGAGGAGAAAAAAAAGTTTTACGGCACGGTGTGAGTCGAAGCCAATTCACCTCCCACGCGCGTCCACCCTCGGTGCACGCCCCCTCCCCCGCGTCGTTGGAAAGAAAGCGTGAAGACGTCGAACGGGAGCGGCAGGGATTTATTAAAACGGCCGTGCGCGTCCCGAGCACGCTCGCCCGTAAAAGTCGTCCGATTCTTCAAGGCACTTTTGAACTTTGCGGAATCCCGTATGGTTTGGGTTTGTCTTGGCTGCTCCCATCGCCCCTCTCTCCGATCGACCACATTCGATCTAATCGATTTGGCGAAAACCGGAGCATGTATGGATAGTATGTATTGGTAACGGAATTTGGTGTTTTTCACCACCTTTTTTGCTTCACGCAGAATCTTATGGTTTCAAGTTGTCCCACTGATTTCATGTGATAGTGTAGAGAAGACAACTAGAAGACATTTAATTATTCTAGTCTGAAACCAGGCAACTTGGAAACATGGTTTTTTATAACGAGATTTAAAATAGGATGACCATTGTTAGAAGTGAAATTACACATTCAGCTACGGCTCCTCATAGGAAGGATTAGGCACTCACATTAGATTTTATGTGTATTTAAATGTGATCGGGAAGCTGGGAAATGTATTTTCTTAATCATTAAAACCTCTTGGTGAACAGTATACTATGAATCCCTTCTTGCACCAATCGGCGTTGATCACAGTAAAAAGCAAATCGATTGATGATTACATTGTTTACCGCTTCATTCGATTGTTTTGTCAAATAAGATTGTTTAAAATAAAAAAAATCGCATTTTCAATCAGTAAAGAAAACCAAAATTGCATTAGCCCGAAGCCATGTTTGTTTCCTGGATTTTTTTAATATGGGGATATAGAAACGTTCGTCATATAAATCCATTCTGGTCC
>LYUA01002175.1:59836-74664 GCA_002093875.1 Calopteryx splendens | reverse complement strand
CCTCCCACCTCCCAACGTAGAAGATAAAATCTTCGAAAACACAAGAGATATCGGGGAGAATCCGGATCGAAGGTTGGAGAGGATGATCGTTCGAGAAATCGCCGACGGTACATTGGGGAGGATCGCAACCGCGCGCCAAATGGATATTTATGACCCGAGGAGTTTTTGGACGTTCGTTCACTACGGATCACACTATAAGAGTGGGTAGATTGAAAGGACTCGGGAAATGGCCTTCGCGGACCTTCCTGATTGCTGCTCGTGCACGTAGATGTTGGGGATCGGTTCGGGAGCGGTGGTTGATGTGACGGCGTCGGCGCCTAGTCATGAGGTTCGTTCGCTGGGCTGAATTTTTTATCGATAATCCTGACCCGAAATAAATAACGAGGGGATAAAAGTGTAGTGTGCAAGGTCTTTCGTAATGGAGCATTAAACTCTCATATACCCCGTCCGACTTTCGTAAGCGGAATAATAATATCTCAATATTTCTTCCAAACCTTTAATTTCATTCTTTTCCACTTCGATTCCATTCCAGTCCACTGCCCATAGGTATTAATCTCTTCTAATCGGGTTATAAATATCGCTGCAGATTTCCTTGCCTCGCAGAATAACTTTAATCTCTAATTAGAGGAATGGAAAATAAAATAAGGGGCTTACTTTTCACTAAAATGTTTGTGATTTTTTTTTGGAGCATAATTTTACTCCTACGATGGGTAAGTGTATAACGGAAGCTCTATCTTTAATGAGATGATATCATACGTGTCCTCGAGTCAGAATAAATGGCAGTCACTCATCACATAGTAACATGGAATATTATAAATAGAAATAGATTAATACGGCATTGGTTTAATTATTATAATTTCAGCTGTTTTGGAAAAGCTAAAATGGTATAAGACTCATTTCGCGTAAATGCTTAATTTTCAGAACTTCTGCTCCCTATACCGTCCACCATGTCAAGAGTATTCATGCTAGTGTATAATTCTACCTTCCACCTGATCCTCATGTTTCGCGTAACCTTTTCACATTATTTATTGCATTCCAACGGAATATTAAGGACTGACTCAAGGTCGTGGATCCAACAGTTAAAAGATTTTCAAAGCGATCAGAACACGTAAATGGATTTTATGGAGCATCTCATAGCTCACATAGGAAGAAGGAGTTTCCAATATTCCGGGAGTTTTCAATGACTTTCGAATGTGTCGGCTTTATTTAAAAATATTCTTGAATCTTTTGAGAGATTCTTTGTTTTCTAAAATGATTTACCATGTCATTTCGTATTAAGGTCCACTAAATGGTCAGTTATTTCGTGTTTCAATGTTTTATGCCGAAAAACAGAAATGCATTTCAACAAAGGGCTTCTCTGCCAATGCATGACTTCATACAAGTAGTACTTGTTTTAGAACTATCCGCGTTTTGGTATCCAGCACATGGACTACCCGGGCAAACTCTGAAAACTTTTAAGTTTAAAATAGAAATGTTATTTCTATCAAAATGAATTATAAGTCATTATTTTTAAGCTTGGAAATTTTTAAAACAGAAATGTAATGCTAAATACTTGCGCAGCTACTGAATTTTAGTGCTTCTTCATCCAAACAGTTCAAAATGTGGCATTAATATTTTGGTGAAGTGATTTTTGTTTGCGTCAAGGGTATAAGTTATGAACCTCCCCAGAATAGTAGTGGATTTATAGTGCAATGAAATTTTTTATGCCAGAAATAACCATTTATTGCCCCTTGTCATTTCTTCTTATTTTGGGCACTCAAATGGCAAATTTTCTTTTGCAGTGAACTGATGTTTTCCAATGCAGGAGCCTCTTGTTTTGTTTAAAGAATTTCTGTACTCACTTACTCATAATCATTATTGCTATATTAAATTCTACATTAATAAGATACAGGTTGTATAAAACAATTATTCCTAGGAAAATTACTAAGAAGAATGTTCCTACTATGCTAGGGTATTGCTTTAAAGTCCATCTTTATAGCTAAGATTTAAAATTCCATACTACGGCTATATACTCTCCAGTAATATAGGAAAGTGAGGTTAAAACGTTCATGTAAATATTCAATTGGTAGGAAAATTAGCCTACTTCCACGTGCTTCATTTGAAAAGTGATTACTTATCAGGTCAATTATAATTTTATTTCTAAGGGTAGCTCGAGCATGTACGCCAGAATATTTCACACGCTGGGTTTTCTTCATCTCCCGTTAAGGCATAATCGAGTTAGCTTCCAGGTAATGAGAGGCGTCGTGGATCCCTTGGCTTAACTTTTCTTCCAACGAACTTTGGTATTGGTTAGAGAGTTCATCATCCGCTGCATTGCTACAGGAACCGAATGAAAAATCTGCTGTTCCTGGGATTAACCTTGGAGCCCCGAAGTGGAAGCCGGGTTACTAGCCACTCCTTGAATCTTAATTACCATTGGTATTCATAGGTCCTTCTCATTCCATTAACTGATTACCTAAAAATTTAAGGATCGATACATTAGTACCTGGGATAACATGTACAATGTCTTTATCAATCGTTAAGTAAGTTTTGTTTTACAAGAATAGCCGAGAATGCAAGGTTTGCTAGCAGATATAGCTTTTTAATAACTGTTTTATATTAACTTATGTTTTAATGGAGATAATTAATTAATGGCATGAAATTTTATAATCGTTTCTCCAAATTTTCATTCAAGAAAATTTAAGAAATAATATATATTATTAGCCGCTTTGTTCGAGATTTCCCAAGAGACAGAAATGCGCTGTTCTGATTTAATTCTATCTAGTAAGTTTTTTTTCGAATCGTAATTGGTTTCTTCCGATGATTTTCTCATTGTATATTTAAATGAATTAAATGAATAGCATACTATTCGATTAGGAAAATAAACATTTTATATTTCACAGAAATTTATTTTATTAAAACAACCCACCTTGTGACTACGTATGATCCAAGCTCAGTGTAAATGTACCAGATGATATCTACTATTCGACGAAACCGGTCGCTTGTGAAATAAATTCTGTTGATACCTAAAAAGCTTCATTGCCTAATCAGTGTGAGGTTCTACTAAGTAGAGCATGAATCCATTGAATTCCCATACCTTTGAGTGAGATTTTGTTTTCAGTTGAGTGGTCATTTTGACGCCCTTTTAATGACGCCACTGGAGCATTTTAATCTTTAACGATGAGTGTTCTTGAAATTTACTTTCGTAGCAATGCATTCAGAAACGCCTTTAATCAAGTCAAAATTTTACTATCATAATTTTTAGTATCTTTCATTAATTTTTTTGACCTCGGAGGCGTCGGAGCTACTTCCTCGCCCGTTAACCTAGAGGTAGCGGGTTCGATTCTCATGGATGTGCGGTCTCTAATCACGGTATCAGTGTTTCTGATTGCTTCAAGAAAGTTCACAGAAAATAAGCTTATCAAGCCTGCTAGATTTAATGGTGATTAAATATAAGTCAGGCAATCGGCCAACTGATTGGGCGATTGTTGAGCTCATTACTCGATCATTCTAAGAGATTTGGGCTGAATACAAAGAATAAGGAGGCGAAACGAATGAAACCCTCAAGAAATAGGAAGGCTAAAGTAAATTATTGACGTAGGAGGGTATAAATTGGAACACGTGTGGTAATTATGATATTTTGTCATTTCTTTAGGTGAAAGTGGTCACAGCATTAAGAACGCTTTGAGGATAATTATTGCTTCATCAATCTAACCTCTTGGTTTAACTTGATTAATGGAAAGGAACAGATTATCGAAGCTATGGATAGAGGTTTCAAAAAAATATTAATGCAGAAGTGAAATTAAGCGTGGCATTAGGTAAATGGTTTTGAATTGTTCTCTGATAAAAGAGATTATTTATAAATTGGAAGTTTCCAATTTGCGGATATGGAGAAGGATAGATAGCAAAAACAGGGGAGAGAGGAATAACAGTTAAGAAGCTTTAGGTAGAGTGCAGGAAGATTGGAAGTTGGTGCGAGGAATTCAATGAAGAAAGAGAAATTTAATAGATGCCACAACGGGAGGTAGCGGCGCGTTAAAGGATGAGGGTGGAGGGAGAAGTATGAGCTGAGGAAGGAGAGAGTAGACTTTCTAGACTTAATTAGAGGTAACTGAAACTGTGAGGTCATGAATTTGACATTAGCGGGGAAGAAGAAGTTTAGATTCAACTGCGCAAGAGAATCGAATTAGTATACAGAGATGAGAAATTTCTTTCAAGCTCTGACCGAAACTAATGTATTCATGCCTAAGTTTCTTTTAGCAATAATTAGAAAATTGATATAATCCGGGATTAACTAGACATAGAAGAGACTCCCCTTATGTAACACGATATCCCTTACGTTCATTACTCTAACGAATTGATGGAGGCTGGATTTGGCATATTAACCATATGATATAATAACTGTATGACGAGCGTCATCCACACTTTAAATACCTCTGGTGTTCTCTTGCTAGACCTTATTCCTCGCCATTCTCATAAGTACTCTCCCGCACAGTTTAATAGTCCAATGGCTGAACGGAAGCAGATCAAACTCTATTCACTCACGTCAAAAGCTTTACGAAATTGATCAAAGACGGAAGATGCCGCAGGGAACTCTGCATCCCTTGACTAATATACTTGAACTTCCAAAGGGAAGTGAGAGTTCTTCGTCAAGGTGGCATGTCTTCGCTCCAGTGCACTACCCTCACCTTTGATAAAAATGGCACTCCCTCAAGGTACCGAAACAACCCTAATATTTAGTCCAGGGAAGGAGCCATCGAGCCGAAAATCAAAGCTATCATCTTGAAACTTCGTGCTAAGCGTGTTCAATAGAAGACATAGATGATTCGGGATGATTCCCTGTTGGTTCCGAGTGAACTAATATCATCTTGTGTCCTCAGGCACTGCGTCATCTTTAGTTTATTACTGTCGGCTTAATATGTAATATTCAAAGAAAAAAAATAATATGCTCGAGAAAGGATCTTCGTTTTAAATTTATAACCATTGCATATCGCCAGGCTGGTAATTTTTCAAGCCAATGTACAAGGAGAAAATTAATTAAGTAACGCGAGTAAACTAATTGGAATTTCAATTATGGGAAATAGATTTATCCATGCGGAGCCCATTTCATGCAGTTATATGGAATTAAGGAAAGTGAATTAGTCATGAATTATTGATGACTTCACTTTGGTTTCACACACCAACGAGCTCTAGTTGAACTAAATTAATTAAGCCCAGTATTACCAACCTTCAATCCGGAATAGTCAAACCTCATTCACGCAGAATTTCTGTTTAATTTGATGCCTCCCATATTTTTGCTATACAATCCATCAACGTTAGTATGTATTCCGAATACTTGAAGTGAAAGGGATTCGGTTAATATGGGCATATTTTTATAGCTATTTTTCTCTTAATATCTAGTTTATTTCCATTTAAAGGTATCTTTCTTATGGGAAAAATAACAAACTGCCTGAATTCAAAGCTCCGCTCAATGGGTAAATCAGTCTTAGTGGTACTCAAGACTTCTGGGAATCCGCTCGTAAAAAATAAATACTTACCCTAACTCGTGATTTGCACCATCGCTGTCAAAGTGGTCACTATGGGCTTAAATATCAATGCACGCATCTAGTGATATAATGGTTTTTCCCAAGTCTGCCGGCTGTAACGTGTTCAGCACTTGCTGAGACTCTCCTTCTATCACCTATAATGAAGTGAAAACGCCTCCTATTCAATCGGAGTTTCATATTAAGTAAGAGGTTGAAATTGTAGGGGGCCAGGTCAGGCGAGTAGGGAGGGTAGGGGTCGGTAGCTACTCGTTTTTTTCAGTAATTTTCCTTCAATTGAGCGAGGTGTGTACAGGCTCATTTCCATGGGGAAAAACCAGTCTCCGCTCTTCCACAGTTTATCAGCAGGGTGTGCCTCATATTTTCCCTCGCGGTAAAAAAGTGAGGTAAATATTCTTAAGGAGATCGAGTGGAAGGAACTCCTAATGCAAAATTTCTCCAACACCGAAATAGATTTTCAGCATTGACTTGATATTACTGCGATCCTTGTGTACTTTTCTAGGCCGCGGAGAGATGACGGTCGACGTGAATGATTTACCATCTTCCGCAGATTTCCTCCCAACTTCGAAACTATTAAATCAATTTAGAAATCGTCGGGTTTCAGTTCCAGTTTTCTTGGCCGAGAAGCGGAATTTCATACAGATTCTCTTGCTCCCGAGCATCCGCTTTTTCGGAATTCGTGTGTGAATGGTTTAACCAAGAAAAAGTTTGAACGTTAAAAGAAAAAAGTTTAATAATTATATATAAGTTTTTGCATATCTGACAGGGAATTATTATTTTGATCAGAAAATTCAAAAGAACTCTTTATGGATTAAAAATAATACAATTTGGGTATTAACGTATATGCTGGGTGAAGAAATTGTTACGCATGCACTCGTAATTAAATGTTGCCATGAGTCTAAGCTATTAACAAAAAATTGAAAGGTTTCTGGAAAATTAGAGCATGAAATAATGAAATCATTAAAGTAAATTACTTGTCTTTTACTACATGACGTTTTGAGAAGTTTTAGGTAAAATTGAATCAAAGAGGTCTGGTTGACAATGAGACAACTATTTCCCCCACTTTTATGCAAAAAATTGATGAAGTATCGCCTGTAGGAAAACTGCAAGGAGCTGGCCCATGCCAGTTAGTTATAGTATGATATTCCAGATTATGATGTAAAATCTGGACTATAGATTCTGGAAGTTAAAATATCAGAAATGAATTTGAAGTAACATATTTACCTCAGACTTATATTTCTCATTTATGCATTTTATAATTAATTGAAAGTTAATTCATTACTTATTGCTAAAGTAAATTATTTCTGAGGCATAAATCTTCGATGAAACTCTAAAAAAGGATGGTATATATTTCTTCGGACAATAATAACTACAACCTACCCATTAACTGGATCAGTTTGAGTATAAAGAACGTCTCATTGCAGTTTACTGAAACTTCAACTATCCTCGTAATAAACAGGTTTTTTCCAACTTAATTTCTTCTCTCAGATGAATTAAATCGATGAGAAGAAGTGTTTCACTGCTTTGCCAAATTTTTTTGCGTGACTGAAACTCGCTTAAAGGATTTCCTTATACCTCTTATACGACGAGAAAGTTGTGGAAAATTGCTTAGCCGAAAGTTTTGTAGACCAAAAAATCGCTTTTTTCCAGGAGTTTTGAAAACTGATTTGATTGCAGCTTCATTTGTATCGCCTTAATGGAATGTTCCCGTGGAACGGGTATCGCAGAAAAATGGTGACAGTCCGTTACACGCTTTTGCGTGACTGACAAATGGATGGATATGGAGTACGGGAGCGCTTAAGTAAAGGAAAATCCCGTCGAATAATTTCCTGATTGAACTAAAAAAAAGATCATCCATTTTCCGTATCATCTATCGAAGTAAATAAAGACACAGTTCGAAGCTACGTGCGAAACACCTTTTCAGAGACCACATTTTTCCTCAATACCAGCGTATTTATAATGATGTATGTACTTTTTATAACCAATGCACCACCATTTTTCTAGCTATCCTACCATCATACCTTCTCGTCAAACCACACTCCTCACTTTTCCTGATTGTGGAAATTATATGCACGTTTATTTTTTTATATATTTTTATAATTTTTAATTAAATGAAAATCGTTTCCCTTGTGAAGGCTTCCGTGGTGCGATGCTTTTGAAGATCCAAGTCTTCCGGGATTCCATCCGCGTCACTTGAAGACGCCGACTGCTACGCCGTAGAAACTGTTGTCCCGTCAGTATGGACCGACGCGGAAGAAATCCCGGAAGACTTAGATCTTCAAATAGAAAACGTACTATTTAACTGGATAATTTTTACTCCTGGTCCGATGCATTTCACCGATTAACGGCACCCTAAGATTGTTCTTTATTAGTTTAGAAAATATTCCTAAACTTCCACAAGGTGAAGCCGGAATTTGTCAATTTTATATATGCATTAATTTTTACCTGAATGATATTTATTATTATTATGATCACAAAAGTATATTTTCCCAAATTAAAAACCATGTCTACTTATATGCTGCCGCATTAATATGATATATAAGCGTTTTCATTTCTGGGGCATATAAAACAATGTGTGGTGCTCTTATCTCGATTTATTCGTGTTAATCGGTCGCAAGTGGCCATTATCTCGCTTTAAATTAGCTCACGTATAATTTGTAATTACGTTTGCCATTAAGTTTTAGACGAAACTGAACGTCATAGTACTGATGTTTTTAAGTGCATGTGATACTTCCCCATTTTAGAACACGACGTGGAGTGCACAGACAAACATGTAAACAAATAAATGGAGCACCTCAACTCAGTTTTCCGTATCATCCTCTTAATTAGATATTAATTAATTAATCTCCTCTTTATTTTTGTGCATTCTAGTCATAATCGCTAAAAAAACAAACTATTATGCTTGTGAAACAGGGCTCGGAGCTTGGAACCGGATAGTTTTAAATAAAGGCTTTTCGTAAGATACACAGTTGCATTCCACGAAAGTAGTTAAATAGCTCCGTGTGATCCCAAACTATTCGCATGAAGCTGTCTCATATATCATTCTTGATTCAAGCTCTCTATTGGTTACATACCAATGCCCGTTCGTCACTGGATGCTAATGCTAATGGTTGTTTGACATTTCTTCCAATCAGATCACGAGCAATTATAAATCACCCTTGATCTCCTATGGAAATGGTAGAAACAGGTTTATGAACGACGCGATGCACCCTTCCCTCTGGTTATTCCAAAGAAAATGAGGCACGGTGTGAGTTAATGACCCTACACCAAAGTTATTTCATTAATCTATTCAGTACTTATTTTTAAATCAACATTTACGCCATACCGTGCTCGCCGTCTCGTCTACTTGAGCATAAAGCAAGTTATGACATGTCTTTGATGAGATTATTTTAGGTAGTAATAAATTGTTTGCAAAATGAATGATGGATGACTGCTAAGGTAGGTTTTTCAAAAATTAAGGCGATGTTTAGCTTTGGATTTGCTCTGATTGTAAATTATTCAGGTAGATAACGAATATTAAGTACAAAAATATAAACTTATCTAGCGCTGGAAAGGTATTTCTCTTACTTAGGTGAACTTAATTTTCCGTTGTAAGTATTATAATGTTTAAAACTTCCCTGAAGTGCTTTAATTAAGTTCACCTGTCATCATACCTTAACAAAACCTAGCGTGTTAAATTCGCGACCGATCTGTTCATTCCAAATCCGTGGCTTGCGCATTTAAGCTCGTCTTCAAGGAAGCCTTTGGACGCAATTAGGTTCCCCGTAGTATTCCCGAAGAAATACCCATTACATCTCGTGCCTCATACTGAGAATGCTGAACTTTTAATACCTTAACGAAATGGCACTTAATGTACTTTGTACTCATATCCTTAAAACCTATTAATTATCACCTAAATACTCATATTAGGTGGTTCATAAACACCTACCGGTTATTAATCATGAATGAAACACTGAAGATGTTTTAAATAGGTACTCTTGTGCATGCTAAGTGCATATGAATTTAAAAAAGATGGCATTTTCATGATATTTTAAAGTGATTAATGTATAAATAATATCGCGTTCTGGGCTACTACAATATCCCTTATTAAATGCGGATTCATTTTTTAATTTTCTCTTTATGCCTACAGCCGAATCTTCTTCATTATAATTGATATTTTTACTAGTAAACTATCGATAAACCAGAGAGACGTCTAATGTTTACTTAATTTTTGATCCATAAAATACTCCCTTCCTATAGAAATATTCACCACAAAAGATACTGATCGTCTAATACCCCCTCACCGTACCGAGGAGAACAAACGCAACTATATGACGTATGTAAACTCAGAAATTTCAATTTTTATATAAGTATTAGACTACATAACCTTAAATACTTGGTTATATTTCCCTGAGATCTCCGTATATTTATTTTATGTACACATTATCTTAAATTTAAAGTTCGAAAAAATTCATCTCCGATCATACAAAGGAATTCCGTCCGCTGTTTGTGCTCATGGCACGCGCAATCAGTAGTAGCCCTATCCGAGTACTCGTTTGCTTTGTCGAGCCGAGGTAGAAAGGAAGACCGCCGGAATGAAAATTCGAGTTTTCATGGAAACGATAAAAAATTCGTTTAAGTCAAAACCCGCTCGTAATGACGTTCCGTTACCCGGACGAATCGGTTTATCCTCTTGCCCCCATCTCTGGGAATCCACCCATGGCCCTCAGCGTTGGTTGGACATAACAAAGCCTCGGATTTTTAAACACCCCCCCCCCACTACCCAATCGCATCCTTCCCGAACACCTAACCGAACGAAATCCGGGTCACCGTTCCACCAGCCCCACTGGGGCCGTCGGGATAAGGGCCTCTGGGAACTTAAAAGACCAATAAGGTTGCCACGCTCGGGGCATCAAGGGGATGGGGTGTGGCGGGAGGAGATTACGACGCTCGTTTTGTCCCTAACAGCCGTCGTTAGGTCATAGGGTCGGGCCGACAAATGCACCCTCCTTTCGAGGAGAGCCGAGGTGGGGGGAGGGGGTCGTCTGGGGAATAGGGCCGCCGGAGCCGGAATTTACCAACCCTAGCGCGAAGAGATGACGAGGATTTCGGAGGGTTTTGTTACAACCCCTGCGGGAGGGGTGGAAGAGTCAGAAAGGGAGATGATGGGGAGGGGGTGGGAGAGAGGGTGAGGGAGGCGTGTAGTTATGAATATGGGAAGGTGAGAGTAGAAGGGACTTATGTGCGTTAAACATCTGGATGATGAATGGAATGTTAAATATCTGGGTGGCACTGCAAAAAAAGCGTTTGCCTGCTTTTTTACTCCTCGATTCAAAGTTTCATCATTCTCTCTATCCTTTGTCATGGTGCCCATAAATAAGCCGATTTTGACTCATCTGCTGAAAACAGAGAATTTTTAAATGATTTATCAGCTTATGTGCGTTGATATTTGTTAAGAAATGAAATCGATAACATCATTCACCTTAGAGTACTCACTATTGTTGTTGTTGTTTTTGTGGTTTGCTCAAAGGCGCGCCAACTTTTTGTTGTTAGCGCCTGATTACTAACTATTAGTAGAAGAGAAAAAAGATGATCCCAAGGTTGATCATTACTTTACAATAATGCAGAAATAAGTATAACGGAGTGCAATGGTCACGAAATTGATTTTGTGATATGTAGGTCAGATAAGGGTTCGAACTTCGAGACCAGTAAGGATATGAAGGTTCTCTGCCTTACTTTGAAACTGATAAGAATGGATGGCTGGAATCACTAACTCTTTAAAAAAATTAGTAACGGCGAAGCCGCAGAAGTCATTCCATGAAAGATAGGGCTTTATAATTTTACCTTTCAAGTCGAGATATCTTCAAGCACTGTATAAAAAAAATGAAATATATTAAATTCCAATCATAGAGAATGACAAAACTTAGCTTCAAAGTATCTATCATTCAACCTATTTTAAATAACATGCTAAAACTAGCAAATGAGACAGAAAGACGATTGTCGTTTTTATTCTCTTTACATAAATTTTCGTATTTTACAGTAGGAAATCCGGTAATAATATATGCTCCAATTACCAGATTTAGTCAACTCAAGGCCTAATTATTTCAGGAACAATTAAATGGAAATTGGGAGATGTGTGAGTCGGCTAGCTGATTAGTAAATTTTTATGCTCTCCCAACTCATCCCTCACCAGGCAGCCTCGTATAGCGTGGGAGTGAGACCCACGCTATGACTCACACTGGAGGGTGCGGTTGAAATAAGCCATATGCTGACAGCACCTCATTACTCTTCTCGCTGCTGTGAGTTAATGAAATAATTATATTTTACAACACTCCGTTGAAGAATTATTTTTAAATACCAATGAAATGAGTTAATGTTGTCTATTCGAATTCTATATTTGTTAATGGGATCCAACAAAGCTTTTTGTTTGTTCCCATTGAAATATATGTATCTATAAATGTAAGTTTGGAGAAGGATGGAAAAGGTGAAATGGACGGATAGGAAAACGAGCGTAGTTTTGGGAATGGTAGGAGAGGAGAGAAGGAAATTGGGAGAAATTCAAAGAACAAACTACGCCCTCGTGGTGGCTTGCAGAGTAAGATGTAGATATAGCTGTAGACACCGTCCAAAATCTATTCATTTTTTCTCTTTTCCCTACTTCAAATGACACTTGACCTCGGGCAGTTTGTCACCACAGTGCTTTTCCTGAGTCAAACCTTTACGCACAAATCTCTCCCAGTGATGGTCATCTTTGTTCGCCGAAATATCGCTACATGATCGTTAAAAATTTATATTGGCTCTAGGATTCATCTCTGCCTAATTAAAACAGGGTATTTATCTAGGTACTAGAGATGGTTTTGTGGACAATGAGTCTTAGTTCAAATTCGTCTTCCATGGCGGTGTGTCAAAAGGAACGTGAATGTCTATAATTGTGCGTGCGTCATAAAATGCGATGAGCTTGTCGTTCACTGCCCTTTTTTCGGTGATGCATCACCCTCCATAGGGACATGGGTCCTCGGTATCATCCTGATGTTCTTGTGGAATATGACTCGACGTGGAACCGGCAGTTGCGTTGCGTTAGCGGCGAGAGACACCGCAGAGCAAAGCAAAGCATTTGCTCCCAAAGGGACGCACGCCCTTGGATTGGAAACAATGCCTGCGGAGGGTAATCAGAGCACAGTTCAGCCCAGCACCAGCACAGGATCACTGTCGCGGAACCCTGGACGCAAGGAGAACGAGATATCGCGGCTGGGCATCATCACGTGTGGGCGGAAAGGATGGGGCGCCGAAAACCGTCGCGGGATAAATGGACGCTCCCGCGCGGAAGGTTCGCCTCACTCGGCTCGCGATCCGCGCGCGTCTTCTCCTTCTCCTTCCCTGCGATGCGTTCTCACCGGCACTGTCCGCCTCTTGATTCGCCCTCCTTTGTGCGGTTGACGTGTGAGCGGAGGAGACGAGGTCATTCCCCGAAGCTCTGATGTCCCCCCCCCCTTTGGTGCGCTCCCGTTGTTTTGCGTGCGCTCCCTAACTTAATTCTCTCTGGCTGGGGAGGAGAACGGGGATGAATTTGAGCAGCCACGGTCAAGGGCAAACACTTCGCGTGGTCTGAATATTTGCCCTTGACCTGGTTATTCCGTTCCGCGGAATATTTTTTCTCCCAGAAGAATGGAGCTCGTCGAGCACGGATTGTCCGTGGGTGGCGTCTCGTGTGCCGTGTGTCACGGTGGTTGTATTTTTTTTCTTTCTCCCTCGGCTCGGATTTCTATTGTGCGGCTTATCTGTCTTTCTCTCGCACTCCGGATTCAATTCGTTCCATGTAGGCCGGTTCCTGGGAGGTGCGAACATTTTAATGATACTATTAACGAGACAAGGTTGTATTATTTTTAATCCTGTGCATTACGTCCCTGTGGTTCACGAAAAGAGAAAAATAATTTTGTCATCATCAGTGTAATTCGATTAAACGAGCGGCAGAATTTATTTCACGCCATGAGGTTCAATTGCCATTTATCCTTTGACGCTCTCCCATCTCCGTTGAGAGGGTAATCGGAAATTAAATTTATCTTGGGTTGTATTTGAAACAAGTGTGTGCTTAATCTTTTTCCGTTTTCTATTATTTTATTCGATTAAAATTCCAGCAAAATGCTTTTTTGCCAACAGATATTTGAGCACTATTAAAAGAAGTAACGCGCGAAAAAAATATCTATAAACCGCAATAAACTATAGCGATGTGGAAGAAATTTTTGAAAGATTGTTTTTAAAAACATTTAGGCTATCGGGTGCAGATGTGAGCGGGCACCATGTGCTTGTTCTGCCACAGTGAGAAATGAAAAGAAGGAGGATAAATCGACGAGCGACAAAAAATGGTATTTCAGAGAGACTGAAAAGAGTACGGAAATATATTGGTCTAAAAATGAAAAATCAGCCGGGGGCCTGATAAACTCTTTGGGATCTGCGGATGATGAAGCCGTAGATTGGCATACAGACTAGGTATTATAATAATATCTGAGAGTATTACAGGAACAACATGGGATGTAAGAAAATCATAACATAATGATAGGAAATTAATGCCATTCCCAGGAAATAGGAAGGCTAATTTAAACGTCAAGGTAGGAGGGCATTAACTAGAGCAGGTGTAACAGTTAATTTATTTAGGAAGCTTCAGACTGAAAACGGTATAGCTTTGAGAACATCAGGAGAAGAATTGCATTAGCGAAAGAGGCATTTGCAAAGAGGAGGGTGTTGATGACAGGAGCCTTAACTAAAGGAGTACAAAAATTCAGTGAAAACTTTGGCATGGTGTGACGTAATATTGTTCTGAAACTTGGTCTTTGAGGAGAGAAGATGGGCATGGATTGGAAGCTTTAAAGGTATTAGTATGGAAAAGGATAAATAAGATAAACTGGATGGCAAGGAAGACAAATGGTGAAGTGCTGGGCATCGTTGTGGATAAAGAAAGCTTTTGGGGAAATTTCAAAGTGCGAAAAAAAAAGTTGGTTGTTGCCGGCATAAAAAGGGAATGTTGAAGAGTAAGAAAGAGGGAGGATATTGAGTAACCGAGGCAGAAGAAGGAAAAGAATAGGAGAGATGGAGGGCATGAGGTGGAAAATATTTAGATCTTTACAAAAGAATAGTTCAGAATAAAGGGTATTTATCAGGCGGAGCACTATGGAAGTTTATTGGAAAACTAAAACTTTTTATAATTCCTTTGAGGGCGATAAAAAAACCTCCTCCTGATTGGTGTAATACTAACAATTATGAGATCTCAACCATTCCTATTTAGTTTTAGCCTTCGTCGTCAGACTCAAAAGTTCAAGAAGGATGAGAAAT
>LYUA01002175.1:30867-41818 GCA_002093875.1 Calopteryx splendens | reverse complement strand
TCCTCACTTTGTCAGTCCATTTAATCTACAGCATTCTCCTCCAGCACCATGTTTCGGAGGCTTCCATTTTTCGCTGGTCCACTTTTCCAATGTTCCATATCTCTGATCCATAGATTGCCACGCTCCATGTGAACGTTTTGATGTATTGTTTCCATGTTTGGAGTCGTAAGTTCTTTGAGCATAGTAGTTGCCTCATATATATATATCATACATTTTATTCTTTGAAATGACAGTTAATGAATTAGTTTGATGTTTTCTTTGTATTATGATGCCTGTAATATACATTAACAGTATGCAATTTCAGAAAAAATATACATACTAAACTAAACTATAAATATAACTAAATAACTAAATATAAACTAAATAAAAACCTTTCACGAACAGAGATTGCCAGTAAACGCACTTAAAAATGTAATCCGTATATTATGCCTTGAGAGCAACTGAGCTCAAATAATTCCGTTATAGGACAATTTCAGTGTTAGATGATGAAAGTAAAGAGGTCTATTTAACTGAGGACTGAGTTATTTCAATTTAATTTACCCATACCGCTGAAAACGTTACCGTTAATGAGGTTTTTGGTAGCTTGAACGCCCGAAATAATATAAAATCTTTTCCTCTCTTCGTTCCTGTAACGGTTGCCTGAGCAACGTATCACGCTGCTAACTCTCTGGTGTTTCATGTCATTTTAATCATTTTCGTTTAGCCCTTTAGTGCTCTCTTAGAGGGTATATATTAATTTTTATAGTTTTTCCCAACGGTTTCCGCCATTTATGTACGATTTCATCTACCATTTTATTTTATCTTGCATGTTCCCTCAAACCTTCTTCCCTCCGTTTTTAATACGTCCGGCAGATCCGAGTTCATTTCCGGCGGAGGCTACATCTCCTCTCTGGTCTCCGGATTAATTTCCCCCTTTCTCGCATCCCTTTTAAGGGGGATTGGAGTCCAACGCCATGCCCTCCGCCTCTCCCACGCCCCCCCTCTAATTTGTGTATGGCGTAAAACACGGCGCATGGCGTGTACGACAGATCGTCCCTAGGGTTCCCCTCTTGCTCCGTGATAAATGCCTGCGCCATAAGATTCCGTCGCATTCTCCTTCGTCTTAGTCCTAGTAATAAGTACCTAGTAAGTCCTAGTAGTCCTATAAAGTCCTAGTAAGTTTGTTTCGATTTCTAATCCGTCGGTTGAAGCGGAAGCCTCTTTAACAAGAGTTATCACCGATCGGAATACTTTTTTTGGGTACTTGGGTTGTGCGGACGGAATTTACGCTTTTGGAATAGTTCAGGATACTCATTAGTAATGTCCACCCCTAGCATTACTTAAATTATTATTGTCGAGTAAAATATTTTGTTTGAATTGGCCAAAAAAACATCCGTGGATTCTATTTCCAAAGCTCAACAGGAAGCTTTGAAATTGCTTCGTGGAGGGTATGCATAATAACATCGATATAATCGCAGGATATCAAACATGAGAATTTAGCCTTGGCATAATGAAGTTGTGGGGTATAATTATGCATAGGTATGCGTATTTCCCTGGAACGATTTCGCCAGAACAGATACATACACCAGGATATGCATTATGGCAAGATAACGGCGGTTAGCATGCTTCTAGTCGTCAAAAGTTAAAGGGGGAAGACATTAGGTTTACTATTAAGGGAACCGAAAGCAACGCCAAGGTCCCTTGTCCAAAAATATATTGTTCCAATTAGGCTTTAATCTCATGGGTAAGACTTTTCGTTCCAGGGGAAAAAGTAATGGTCAATTACTTACGGGCGCTTAAACTCAAAGTTCTCGGTGGATATGATATCTGGAGGGCGTTTTTGGCACATTTTTTTAATCTCTAAAAGCGCGCGTCGCCCTGCGATTCCTTCTTCCTTCTTATGAATCATGCCCACGAGACGCTAAAGAGGAAGGCAGCCAGATATATAGGGCGCGTGTTAATGTTTCCCTCGTTCCCTTGAACGCGTAAAGAGGGGAAGGTGGGCGGGTGAGGGGTGTGGAGAGGAGCAGTGTGTGTTTTCTCGGTGATGTGCTCTTGAAATCCGCGTCTCGAGCTAAGCGTGCGGCAGCTGAGAATGAACATACGCGAGACTTTGTGGTAAGGGGGGATTTCCAAGCGCTTTCCCACTTTTTTCATCTCTGCGGATACCGCGGAATTCTTGGTGCTCCAGCTCTCCGGAAATCCCGGCTTTGAGGATGGAATGTGACATCCATGCTGAGAAACATGATCGGCTCGTTTATTGAGTTCAAATGGCGTGTTTAAGATTGTTCGCTCGTTGCGGTTTTAAAAGGGGATGAAACATTGGAATCGTGATAGCTAGATTGATTTCATTAATTTTAGAAGGGTATCGTGAGTTGGAAAATGGGTTCATAAAACGAAGATAATGAGAAACAATACAAGGTACAGTTTGAAAGTTTTTGTAAATGGAGTGAGGTTTGACCTATTTTTGAGGGAAACTTAATATGTTGGATTTATTGATGATCAGTTGAAAGAGTGGGGAGCAGAATGAAAAAAGAAAGCAGTTTAAAGTGAGACTTTACCAAGATGAAATGATAAATAATTATAATGAAACCTTAACCTAGAATAGAGGAAGATACTGGTAAATTATGTGTAGCGTGCTGTGATGTACGGTTGTGAAAAGTGGGCTTTGGGGAACGGAAGAAAGGGTGGGGTTGAGGCCTTTCAAATTTGTGTGAGGTAGTTTGGAAAAATGTAAATGGGTGAACGGAGTAAGAAATGAGGAGTAGCTATACGGGCTAGGCAAGATAGAACAATTAACTACCTATCACTATCCCCATGAGAAACATGGATGAAAATGGAACGTCCATTTGTCAATATCGTATGGCGCATACGCAACGGTTGTTGAAGGCACAGTGGACGGGGAAAAAGGAGGTTGAAACTTTTACATGACATAACAAGATGTAAGGAGATCAAAGAGTAATCCTGTGGAATGGAGGAAACGGAGACAACAGTCATGTAACAAGACGTGTGACGCAGCGAAAAACATTGTGATTACGTGAGAATTATTTGGGCTAACGTTATTTTTAAATAATGGCCATTCATACGAGTTACGTAACATATGTAGAAAACTATACCAAATTGTTAGTTAGTAGATGGTCCACATTCTGTCGAGTCAAAAGATCAGGGGTCTATGCCCGTATTAGAAAACGATATGCCATGTAACGTTTTTTCTGCTCTGAAATAATTCTCAGCGTTAGAATATTTTAACGTCCAAATAGGATATTTTAAAATCTATAAATAATCTATTTTAGAACGCTTCAGTAAAACGAGATAAAAAGTATTTGTTTTTACCTTTAAAGGGTTTTAACTTTTAGGTGCGTATGTATATATTTATGTGTGTAATGATTCAATTATATGATTTTCATAATATAGAAACAATATGTCCTGAATTCGTTCATGGCTGAAAATGCTCAATCATCTCCAGATACATTTCGTTACGCCTGATATTCAAAAGAAGTAACCGATGAATTTGCATGACTTTTAAAACACTGCATTATTCATTGCTCTCGTGAGTTAAGATGCCAGACACGGGCCAAGTGGGACTTTGGTCATGGAAACGGCATCTTAAAAATTATTCTCTCTTTGTGAACGAATACGGACAGTGCGACGAACGGATCTATTTGAGCTGGGAGACTAAGAGTTCTGGGGACTTTTGAATTGAGGTGGAATATTTCATTAAAGATTACAATAAGCTAGCTTCAGGTTATATCGTTTTCATAATCTTAGTTTATTAATTCAAAGATTGGCATGTGGGTAACTACTCTCAAAGGTATTTTCTTCCTTGCTAATCTCTTTGTCTTTATAAATCCTATCCAAAATATCTGATCAAGCTGATTTTATTTTAAAGCTTAGTCTCTCCATTAATACCGTAGAATATATTTATATCGTACTAACAGAAAATAGTCTCGAAAACAAAGTGAAATAAAATATATAGCCAGAATTTCTTTCAAGGGTTGATTATATATTAACGTATTCTCTCGCCTTTAAAAGAAAAATACTCGATTTTAATTAGTGTTTCGTCTAGCTTAAATTGAATAATATTTGGCATCATATTTTTTTTAAGTATCGCTAGAAAGGTGATTATTTTACGAAATTGACCCTATGCTTCAAATTTAGGATAGACATTCGTTAGATCAGTGATTCACAAACAGTTCGTGCCGGCTTCATGAGAAGACAATGGGTTATTACCTAACAATTTAAAATTATATTTCATATTTAAATTCCAATAACTGGCAAACATTATTAGTAAAATTTTGAAAAGATGTGGATTGCCAATAATGCTTATTGTCATGAATGGCAAGTGGCCTAACATCCCTGTCACACGCCCTCGTGGCGACATGCAGGCTAATGCCAGGATGTACTGATTTCCTTTTATTTCTTTAAGATGAGTCCACAAAAGTTATTTTTAATTTGCTGTCATAACAATGGCATTATACTTCTGTTTGATTTTTCCATAGTTTCTCTCAAGGGTGACTTTAATCGGAGGTATTCCATAATTCACATTATGGAATACCTCCATAATTCACATTAAGTTACACCTTGAGAGGTTTCAATGCCTAAAATGAAAAGATCCTTATAGGCATTTAATTCACCCGTCGCAAAAGGTGTGTCGCACACGCCTGAAGATTTAAAGATTAGAGTTTTTCGTCTCACGTGGCGTTAATTGCTTTTCTGTGAGACGTACTTTTGCGCCGAAAAAAATATCATGGCTCACGATAATCCCAGTTAAAGAAATTTGGGATCTCCTGATTGATGTTGCTATCTCCTCGTGATATTTTGTCGCATGAAAGGTATTTTCCGTTTGCTTTTTTAAGTACTTTAATATTCATCGGGAAGTGGAATTGATTTTCTAGAGGAAAAGAGAGATACAAGAAGCTAACCTAATGTAGTAGTACTTACCTGAAAATTGTGTAATATCATCGATACGAAGAGTAATGAAAGCATTGCAAGTGGGAAACGTCTAGTAACCACTGTAACTCAAATTCTTCCATTTTTCTTTGACCCCGGCAGACTCTTCAGCCATCCAAACATCACCCCCGGCTTCATATCCAGGAGTGGCTTTGGAGCAAGAAGCAAGAAGCGGGATTCCCACGACCTGTCCATAAGCAATCGCCCCGAGAACCTGAACAACGTATGCAGCACCGTGAGCGTTCACACTCCGATGCCCGCAATCATCTCGCCGGTGACGCAGTACTTCGCTCCGAAGGAGAACGTCGTCTGAGTTTCGTGGTGACGCGGTAAGGAAATGAGTGATGGAAGGGAGTCCGTCGGAGGGAGATTCGTGGGGAGCACGCGTCGCGCGTGACGGAGCGGGTTTCGCGCAGGTATCCCTTCCCACGACCCAGTCACATACCAACCTCACGTCTGAACAACCATCACTCCAGCGTGCATTGCAAGACTTCAAGTTTGCCTTTCTTCCTTCCGTTCAACTCAACTCAAAAGATAGGGGCGTGGAGTCGTCGGTGCGGTACTGAAAACTTGAATTTAAAGTGACTTGACCGCCCAGAGGTTCCAGGTGCGACTTGAGTTTGTGAGCCGCCATTTAAAACACAAGTTATTGTCGTTTCAATGTTCGATGATAAAGGAGGGTGGGTGTGTGTGTGTATTTATCTCAGTGTTTCGAGGAAAAAAAAACCTTTAATCCCTAATATTCATGTCGGACAAATAATTCAAATACTTTGTCGCGTCAACGTTCACCGAAGGCCATCGTTCGCACTAATTTCTTTTTGTTTTTTGACTTTTAAAGGTCTGTAATTGTCCACTTCTGCAATTGTCAGTATTTGTAGAGCATGCATGCAACTTTGTGAATTCAGTAGCCTTTCTCCCATTCTCCCATTCATTCAGCTTCCACAATATTTGGTGGAATAGACTTCTGCTTTGCGTTTGACCCCATCCGGGGGATTTCTTTCCATGAGGTGAGTAATAGTGGGGTGATTTTAAAAGAGATGCGTACTCAAGTAAGAAATTAAACATAAATTAACCATTTTCTCTTTTTTGGGGATTTGGTGCATTTAGTTTTTACGTATTCCTAAACATATCCGGCCTAATTCAAAATTGATTCTAAATGGTTATAGACTTCTACATAAGGTGTAAAAAGTTTAAGAATGGCCGAATTTATATGGAGGCATTTCATGACTAGTAAGCTTATTGTCTGGTTCTTGCTATTGCTGTTATTTTACTTCTATAGAGGTAAACCAAGTTGTAGTGTTTTCTATACTAAGCATTATTATGTAAGTGTGAGAAGTGACTCATTCTTATAAAATGTCATGTTATAAATATGTTATGAAGTATTTTTGTTGTTGTAAACATCGGATGAAACTCCTTCCACTCACTATTTACTAGTAACATCACGTGTATTATAAAATCAACCTTGAATAATTTCATTGCAAATATCTTTAAAATAACTTCAACGGCAAAGTTGTGACAAAAATGTATCATTGTAAGTGAATCGATATGTTTTTCGAATATAAGGACTCCTGGCTCATATTTTCAAAACTGGTGTCTTAGTGTAGTCTATGGTTTTTATGTCCAATTGACTCAACCAGTGTATGACTGTGAACGTGTGATTTTACGATCACTACGTTCCAAAAAAATGTGAATACTTATATTTTGAAATAAATGTGAATTTACATAAATATCATGTTGGGTACGTCAAAGTGACTCAATGACCAAGTCACATGGCATGCAGAATTGACTGATTAACCTTCCTTCACCTTCATGCCTCTTATGATGGTGCCCAGTTGTTTAGCAATATGTCAATTACGTAGTATCTTCGTATCATAGTACGTAAAATGTGTGACGGTGCAGCTTGAAAAAATCGGCATCAGCTTGTTATTTCTTTCATTAAAGACCGAGCGTTCCATTAATATATTACATGCTGAGGCTTGGAGTGCATTAGTGATTTTTTAATGGATTGGTGGATGGAGTGGAAAACTACGAGAAATATGGATTACTGGATCTTTTACCGAGGCTAAACCGAGCTAGTGGTTTTCACATAAGACGCCAAAAATATACTGCTGCGAAGGCAGGAGAACAGACGTCTCGTGTGTGAGACATTGGAATGCAGAGCGGAGCGCACAGCGTCGTCTCGGAAATGACCAAATGAGAATACCTGGGGAGTTTTTCCGTGGTGAATGGAGGGTGACAACCCTGACATCTCGTAGTGCCCGTAATGGAACTTGGAGAGAGTGGACTCCTATCTCCAGCTTTGTTCATTTTGGGAAGCTATTTCGAAGCGGAATAACTTCAATAACTGGTGAATTTGTCACGTACCCGAATAAAACATTTCGTTGTGCACCTAATTGGATCAGAAAACTAATTTTGGTACCGCTACGGGCCAAAATAAAATCCAATATATGGCAGTGATGCATCATATATCCTCTTAAAAAATGTTTTAGGTACCTAATTATTCTCTTCCTCGATCTGTGATGGAATTGTGAAAGATATGACGTGACCTTGCGATTAAAGTATCTCGTGCTTTTCAGGGTAATGTTTCTTCATTTCTAGCAAGATATTCATAATTTATGAAATGGGGAAAGCTCACAAGCTCCCCCACTATTTTCCGTGTTCCCCGAAGGGACGCCTTTGCTGCACACACCCTTTCCTTGCCAAAGGCGATAGGTGCATTCGGGAAAGAATTACTTCCCCCGCAATGAAAAGTTAACGACATCAGGCGACGCCTGGATCCGTTATTTCAGAAAGGCCATTTTTATTGGAAACATTTTTGTTCCTCTTTCCGCAGCTCGCCTGTCACATTCCCTTCACGTCCTTGTCCTCCCTTTTCTCTCCAGGGACGCTCCCGACTTAATCTGCATCACTGACTCCTCTCCTTTCCCTCCCTATCTCCTCCTTTCTCTCCCCCTCTCTCTCTCTCCTTCTTCTCGGCGAATTTCTTCGCAATCTAGACGAGAGGGCGACGAGCCGTGTCTCAAATGTCCTCCGTGCGACGCTGGGAGATGGCGAAGCAGTTTTAAAGTCGGCACTCCGACGTGGCTCTGAGCCAAGGCAAACCGCGCATGTACCTACTCCACATGAAGTGATCGTAGCTGCTAGGACTGATAGAAAAAAATCGTACGGAATTTAAGGATGGAAGAGGAACCAATGGAGTTCTTTCCGTGCAATTTCAATTGGGGGCAGAACGCTCGACGAAAATTGACGTTTATCCTGTTTATAAGATACCATACATAGTATTTAGATTCCATAGTCACTGAAAGAGAGAAAAGGTTAGTCTGTGTTAATCAATTGGGTACTTTCAAATAGTGGAAGTTTTATCTCATGTCCGTATCGGTTGAAATACTAACATGAACAAAAACGGGATATTCGATTGCGCGATTGCACTTTCGCATCTCCTATTTTACTATTTGTGATAATACATTGCACGTCTTAAATTCAATAATTACGGGTGTAGACCATCGAACAGATGAGGCTTATAAGAGTAAGAGAGTGAAAAAAGTTTGACTAATGGGGTGTTGATAGTATTCTTGGGAACAATAAACTCAATTTATTTATTCTTACAATTTCTTGGGATTTTCTATGCATAATAAATTTCAAATATTAACTTTTATCGTTCATTGGAATCCAACGATAATGAAATCACGTACGCCCCTGATACGAAGATGTTTCCTAGATCCAATAAAGATTATGAACGCTCCCATACCAATATCTGTGTACCATTGATCATCAAAATGTGAAAAATCCACCAAAATATCGGTATAGGAGCCTTCACAACCTTTATTGGTTATAGAATGCATCTCCGTATCATTCACAGTCTATCGTTCACGTCTCTTCTTTCAAGCATATGCCTCTGTAACAGTATAGACTCTAGTAACAATAATGACTCTGCTAAAGTACGTACTTCTGGCTAGTATCGTTGATTCTAATTTTCTCTTAACCAAAAAACATTCCCATCACAGTTCTTCATATTATAATATTCACAGCGTAATAATTTAATGCGGTTTATGTTTTTATACAGTAATAGAATAAATGGACCAGTACAATTCCATCTTCTTGTAAACATTAGTGGCAGAATTAAAGTGACTTTTGAGTCGATAATCCCGGTAACCATAAAATTGTTGGTTCCCGTTTAGTTATGAAAGTTCATTTAAACTGTTGCAAGAAGCAAAGTTATCAACTTTTAACTCCAGCCTATAGACATTTGTGAAGACAATTTTTTTCCAGAATACGAAGTACAGAGATTTTGAAGAAATATACTGACTTCGAAAGTTGAACGACTCCCATCGGTCAAAAGCCTCTTCGATTAATTTCATTTGATCTACATAACTGTGAAAATTTTATTTTTTTTCATCGCGACTGAGAATGAAGGCATGAGGATAGTCATTCAGCATAAACTTCTACGTCATTGCAATGAATAATTTGATACTTATCCCTCCGAAAAAAGGACTATAGTTTCCAAAAATACGGAGAGTTAAGTTTTAGAATAGGATATTTGAAATTGAAAATAACGGCAATTTATTTATTTTTCATTTCAGCCAATATTCCAATAAAATCCTCAAAAATCACCCAATGTTAAAATGTATGAAATTAGGCTAAGTATTACACGAATTGAAAGCCAAAATGTTGAGGACCAAATATTAAGTTAAAATTATCTCTTAAATACATCTATAACTACATATACATAGTACGATGCAAGCCTCCTTTTTAAGGTACCTGTGGTAAGAGATGTTTTCACACCAGACATGAGCAGTTAAACTCACACCTTACTAGAATATTTGTGGTATATAGAGTGGTTATTAAATTCATACGATGGGGGTACTTTCTACAAACAGCTTCATGTGTGCGAAAAGCATAAAATACTAGGTACTCAACGCATTTGAGACGAACTACTAGTAGGGATTTCATTTAGAAAATATAAAATTTAAGATATCTACTAGATTAACTAGTGTAAATTATTGTTTCCTTGGTGCTGTAATTAGAAATTAATCGGATACCTTCTCGTTCGCGGAAAAAATGAAATTTTAAACATCATTTCTACAGATTATGTATTTAATCTATATTTTTGTCATTCTTCATTCCGTGGTGTGGCAAGTTTATTAATACATTTTTAGCTTTTAGCATCATCAGAAAATGGATGTGCTCCTAATTTATGCATGAGATTAAGCTTGTAATTTGGATTTCCGTCGGTGACGGATTATCCACATAGTCCATCTAATAATCCAGCAACGCCACTAAGCGTACCAGAACGTTATTCTAAAAATGTAGCTTCACGATGCACGCGATATAATTCGGCAAATAAAACCCATTTCGTAAGGTTCCTATTCAGTAGCAGAATATTCCAAGGGAGGCTTTAAAGATTTTACCTAAATAATTACTTAAGTAGTAAAATTCACAGTATTAGACTATTTTTGGAAGCCACAAGTAGTATAACCACCTTAATGGATTGCCAAGAACTAAACCTAGGTTTAATTTTCTGCAGTCCTCCCAATTGTACTGCTTTCGTCCAATCTATTGGTTCATATATAGTTTCTTACCCTACAGCTGCCAACACCTTCTTCACGTAATTCACCATTGGCTTTCCGTTGCAGTTCTTAGGTCCGATAGCATCCATCCATCTCCTAGCTCACTCATAGAAAAGAACGGGGCGTAATATATTTTCGTTATTTTTAAGCCAGAAACTACGAGTACAGCAAGTACGATTATGAAATGTTAAGGAAACAGAAATTTCAAAATAATATTTAATGAAACAGACGATGATTTCTATTATTGTTCTTGAGGAATTGGTGTGTTTCTAAGAATCAACTATATCATTCGAACTATCTTTGACTCAAAATCTATTATATCTAGACCAGAAGTAAATTACATATTGAGGACTGACTGGGACGTGAATTAGGACTCTTTTTTTTTTGGCTTCCGGGACACATCTGGTGGATCGTGTACCCCTGGGATCCCGATAAGCCATTCCTGGCTTTTCATC
>LYUA01002175.1:0-11991 GCA_002093875.1 Calopteryx splendens | reverse complement strand
TGCTTTCATATTTAATTATTATGTTGATCAAGGATCCGTGTGAAGGACTGCATCTAACCACTCTTATCCATAACCCATCCTCTGATAAGAAAATGTCTTTTATTATTTGTAAAAAGAGTCATTTATCACAATAAGGTACTTAGGTTTAATTTATTTTTGGATTGGTTTATGTCATTTTTGGAGATGTTCGTTTTCAGATGTTCGTTCGTTCGCTGGCGCCTTTGAGAAGTGGCTTGATAATCTGTGTTAGCGCTAACGAATGCCATTGAAAAAAACCGTCATTTCCAGTAATCGAATCTGGATTCTCAAGGATGAATGCTTGCACTCTAGTCACCAAATAGGTAGGTACATTTACTTTTATTTGTAAAATTAGATTAAAATATTAATTTTTAACCTATCACGGGCTATAATGTCATATTATGTCTATTGAATCTTAATTTGACCTCTCATTTACCAACGTAATCGCTCTCATAAAAGGGAAATTAGGTTGACATTCGAAAGAAAATCTGATTTTTTTTAACCTTATGAATCCAAAAAAGAATTGCTTATCTTTTACCGAAACAAATATCGGTTTTCGGCCGTTTGGTTAATATCCATGGTAATCCCCCTACGGTCCATGAGTAACCCTTCCCATTATGTCAAATGCCTCATTGCATCCCATCTATCCACGCGAATAAAAATGCTTAAAAGGCCCCCTCGCTCTTGGAACGATCGTAGAGAAAGGTTTCATGGTCACCGCCATGGAATGCACATATACTTCGCCTATCCGGCCTCTCGGAAGTCATATACTCCCCTACCCGAGACATTGGAGTCATGCAACGGTGGTGCTCCAGCACAGGCCTTCAAGTGGGTTAAAAGGGAGAGGTTGATGGCTTTTTCGTCGTGAACTATTCCACCGCCCTGCTCCTCAAAGTACCCCAGTCGTTCATTTCACGGGGGTGGAGTTATTATTGTTTCGTAAAACATTCTTAACCGCATTGCCCCGCACCACAAGCCCACGCACGACACCCTTATTTTAAGACCCTTATCTGCAGCTGTGAGTCCATCCCTCTCCGCCAGCAAGCCATTGATGGATGCATAGAGCCCCGAAGGTGACCTACAAGAACTGAAATAGGCAAGTAAGATTCTTCATACCTTAGTGACGTTGGTTTTAATATTGCTCATTCCAGCGGACCCCGGTGGAAGTTTGCATGAAATTCTTATGTGTAGCTGAGAAAGTTAATTCATCGAGTTGGTATCCAGGGTTGAAGTAGGTAATTAACTCGGTATCGCTATATTTATTAATCCATCGCGATTTAATTTTTAATTTATGCGCACTTTTAGGAGAAATCTTCTTTCGGCAGATTAATTCCTGAACTTAATCGACATAATTTCAACGAAAAACATCCCTCAGCTCGATTTTAGGAACTACGCAGGGGGAGTGAGTAATATGGGGTAAACCTCTAAAACATCCCCTCAGAATCCACAGTAGGACGTTCCTATCAATGATACGGCGAAACTTTAGTAGACAGGGTTTCGATGGGCGTTAATGCGGCAGGCCCTTCCGAATCGGCGTCGGCTACGGCAATTGGGTAATAAAAGTGAAAAATTCGTACTTTACCTAGCTCTCCGCGGGGTTATCCGAAAGGCGCCGTCCCGCTCGAGTCCGCAAAATTTTATAATCCCCTTTCCCAGACGATGGAGGGCGATGGAGAGGCCGATGGAGAGGCGTTAATAGGCGGCGCGTCGCAAATCGCGTCCCCCGCTTCTTCACCCCGACCCCCCCTCGGCCAACCACATTCCTCCCCCTCCGAAGGAGGCGTCAACGACCAATTTTATGTTTTCCGCGCTCCCGGCGGGCGTTCGGGAAGACATTAAAAAGAGCGGTGCCCGGGAATCCCGCTATTCTGTCGTCCCTGCGTTCTCTCCCGTCTCCCTCACTTAATATCCCGGGATCAATTTGATTCTGACCACCACGCCTCCACCCCTTCACCACCCCCCCTCCCCCCAACCCGGCCCTCCAGCCTCCCCTGCCCTCTTGCCACGAGAGATAGTTGAACATAAATAATCAGTCCTTGCTTATGAGGGTATTTGGACCGTCCACCACGCAGGCGCCTCCCTACCTCACTGCTCCCAACTATTTCGGACCCCACCGTGTTTGATTCACGTGCGGAGATCACGCCGCGTGCCATTCGTAAGTGCATTGAAATTGATTTAGCCGACGTGTTCATGCCCAGACGCAGTTAAAATTAGCGCTCAGTACTGAATGTCCCATTACCTGCGGATTGATAGATTCTGATACCTTTCCCCAAAGCCGTAGGTATGACGCATTCATCAGTAATCAAATCAGTAAGCGATAGGCTTCGAGCTTGCCGTGAGAGAGTGACACGTTTATGACACGGAAGCAACGTAAATATGGTGTCTATAAATGTTAATTATGTGAAATCCGTTGGTTAACTTGTGCGTTATTAATATAAGCCGAATTTTATGCTGAGTGGATAGAGAACCGAAAAAGTAAATACTTGTTATCTCCTCCTGTACATTCCTCTGTAATAAAAACACATCGGAGTGGTCCACGGCCTGCCAAGCACTGTAGTCATTTCTTAGATGTGGACGAAACTCTGGAATATAAGATGAAGAACTGTTGCGTTATAATATCAATTTTTGTAATTGCTACGGTATCCTAACGTAAACGTGGAACTGAAGCGTTTATGTAAATGTAAATTTAATGATAAACTAATTGTCACAAGTTAAAGACAGCGTTCTAGTTAAGTATGTATTGAAGTGGCATGATCCTTCAAAATTAAACTAATGAATTTCTCTTTCTTGAAGATATTGGTAGAATTTTGTGCGTCTGGACTTGCCTAATGCTTGCCTACACTTTAAAATTAACATTTTACTCATTTCCAATAGCGGTCATGCTAATTTCCGTTTTTTAGTATGTGGGATAGTTGAAATTTACACCAAATTTGAATATTATTTTAAATGGCATGTGACAGAAATTCTGATACCCCTTGCAAACAGTTTATCACATGGTTAATTTCTAGGAGTTTAAACTTTTCTTACTTGACCTTGTTTGGCTCACTCCAATGGTATGAAAAACAGGATTATTATTAATGGTAATCTATCGGTTAAGGTAGGTTTCTGATGGAAAACCTCTACAACGACCCTTTCTTGAATCGAAAAAAAATAGTTCATGTCTGGTTTTTATTTTACAAGAATGTTTACACTGCTGCAAATCATGTTTTGTAAATAATTTTTACCTCGTAAATACTTTAATTTAAATAAAATAATTATATGCATAAATGGCCGCTCTATACGGTACATATTTCACAATCACATTTTTACATTATTTTTTTACGAATGATATTAATTCCTCTTGTTTTCCAGTCCTTATAAGGTTAGGTCCAAATGTTCATGTTCAAAACTGGCTCTTTAAACCATATGATGTTCAAGAAAGCACACACTTGATCACGTACAACGTAATATTAAATCATTGCCGGAATTTCAATTTGTCCGGATAAAAATCATTCATCACCGTGTGTAATTGCATAACGTAACGAAATTTTCACGTGCACATGAACTTGCTGGGAGTTCATCCGCACAGAAATTAGATCGTTAATGAGCTCCTCTCTCGGATCCTGGCCGGGTATATCCTTCCCGCAACATGACCGAAATTAATCCCGACTAAGACTAAAAGCGAGTGGAACCCTCTTGAATAAGTGAAAGTTGCGTGTCCACCAACTGAGAAATTTAAGCGTATAGACGGTGAGTTAAAGGAGTGAGATGGCCTCCAGTTCCGTACATCCTCCGTCTTGAACGAGCTTAAGATCTCGCCTCGTGCGTCAGAGGAGGAGGGAGGGGCCTTTATGCATCTTGGAGAGATATCGACGGCCGCCGGGATTTCCTCAAACGTGGAGTGATGGCTGCGAGGAGTGATGCCGAGGCGCTCCCGTCCCAAGCTGTCTCTCCTCCCGCCCAAATGGACGCGTGGACCTAAGAGCAAGACGGATGTCCGGAGATTGTGGGAGGTTTTTCTTGAAGGTCTTGTTTTAAGCCCCGGGCAGGGGAAAGGGAAGGGATTGGGACTCGAGAGATGGGGAGTAAGCGAGATAAGCGGAATCGAAAAGAGGGAATGGTGTTATCGACCACTTCGCTCGAGGATTCCATATGGTCGCAGAGCCATTTCTTATTGGCCGAGTGGCATGGACAACAATATAGGCGGATTTCATTCTCGGGACCATCTGAGTGTATTCAATTGTGGCGATCGACAAGCATCTATCACGAGTTAAAGGTGAACCCAAGTCTCTCCACAAGGGTGGACTCAACTCCTTAAAGAATGTGAAAACGGTTATTCGTTAGTATACATTCCTAGGCTTTCTTTCAAGTGCGGTTTCATGGAGGCCCTTAGACCCGTCATTGATTGAAACCGTGCCCACTTAACACGGTAAAGTATATTTTATTGTTGCACCACGGCTCCAATCCCATGCAGGATGGAGTCGAGAAGTCTTTTAATAAACATTTTACAGTTGGTTTCTTTCGCAGGGATATCTACTCCAGGGCTCATTTTGACGAGCGAACGTTTATTGAAAACAAAATTTAGTTCTCCCTAGGGGGAGTGAAAAGTTGGTGTAGTACCCAATCAGAGCCATATTAGGTCTAGTTGGATTGGTTCAGTGTATTTACGGTGTTGAAGAGCATGGTGAGTACATGCATGTAAGAAAATAAACCTGATCTTAGGCTGTTGGTGCCCTTTAGCCAAAATGCTCCTAATCAAATTATATCAGTGTCTCTGCATGTGTCTTCGACGATTGGTGTCCAATGCTTTTTCTCTGCAGTAAAAACCATCTCGTATTATTTGACAAATAAATAAATGGAATGAAAATATATTGATTATGCTAACCCACTGTTAATCTTAGACTATTCGTAAAGTTACAAAACCCCATCGATATAAATTGGTCACAACCTATATTATTTTAAAACTATTTTATAACATCTTTTAAATCTAGTACTTTTTTTAATTATCAATGAACCATAGGATATTTTTGATGAGCTTAGCAAAACGTTAAGATTCCCCAGGCTTCAGTAAAATTCATTCGAGAAATATTACATATTAGTTCATAATGACCATAAAATTGAACTAAACGAACCAATACACGTGCATTATGGTTGTGTCTCGAATAAATTCTGTGAAAATGACTATTAAAATATACTATCTTTTACGCATATATTAAATGCATGAAATCAAAATCTTACGTTATTTATTTGCTATCTCACGGCTTCTCGAAACATGAACATGATGATTAAATAAACCCATATTGATCCAAAGGTCCTGATTTCAAGTCTTTAAACTCCATCCCTCTTCTCTTCGAACATAAAGAGAATCAATGCTTGCCATTTCGCTTTTATCGCGTCAAATATAGGAAACGTGAGATCTTAGAAATCAGAAAACGTAGAGTCTAAGAATTTCCGTAAGGGCTTCGGAGTGTGTCGAATTTAGATAAGTGTGAGCGCCTATGCATACTATTGCCCCTCCGCTCCCTCCCTTCCTTCCTCCTCCTCCCCCTCGTCACTGCCTCTTCTTCTCCTTCGCCGCCGCCGGCATCGTCTGGGAGAGTCTCGTCCCCGTGGTCGTTACTATCAATGGTGTGGATGACGAAAGGCGCCATTTCGCATTTCTTCGGAAAACGTCGATGGCGATCAAAGTCACGTGAATCTGGCCGCTAAGGACCGTTTCCGGCAAAATTCCTTCGCGATAATGAAAATTTTTATGAAAATATTAAAAGTATCAATTTGTTGCTATTCCCCTTATCTCATTTCTGCCAACTGCATAGTCAACAGGGAAATACTAAATGGAGAAATGTGGGAAAGGTGACGAAACGGGAAATACAGGAAATGTAATGGCGCTCACATGCTGGAAAAGCTTTTCCTCTAAAGTTGGGAACAGGAAAAAACAAGGTGGATAATATGTAATAAAAGTTAGATATTTTCTCAGAATTTGGATAAATTTTGAGGAAATACTTTTGAGATTAAAGATAGAGCGTCAGGTGACTCTCCCCCATTTATTTATTTTTTGAGCTTCACATTTAAAATACAAATTCATGGAAAAATAACCTTAATTTGCCGTAAATATAACCCTATCTCTTCCTGCTAATGAGTCGAGGAGATGGCCGTTCATTTTCGTAACTGAAATCGCGATACATCCAGTAACAGTTGTGGGTTGCACCATTCATATGCACACGACGTAAGGGCTTGCTGATTGCAGAAATGTGGAGAAATACATGCGTGGAAGTGAATTGCTTTGCCAATAAGTGAATTGAATAGAGGACCTTCAGTACTGGCATTGATTGCTACTGAAGATGGACACTTATTACAGAATTTGCGTCACTCGAAAGACCAACCTCATTCTTTCATGATGTTTGAGCCACAGTTTTTTAAAATTTATTTATTCTGCGTCCTCTCCCTCAAACGTAATTCTGGAGACTTGCTGGTCTTGATTTTTTTTGCTGTCTTCTAATGACGTGCTCCTGATTTTGACGTTATGGGGTAATGCTGCTGTCGATGGTGGTACGCCAAGAAAACCGCCAGGAAACTCACACACGATTAACTTCACTGCCGCCGTCAAAATACACAACAATGATTATTTCTTTGCATCACACAGCCATCCGTATTCCTTGTAGCAAGACAGCCAATGTCTATACGTATCAAAATATTATATCTTCATGATTCTATACTGTAAATCAAGTTACACCGGAATGTTTACTTAATAATTTGTCTAATTCAATTTCACTCTATGATTCGGATCTCTAAACACGATATAATTAATTATGTTAAAGGTTTTTACGCCCACAAGCAGAGAACGAGATGTAGATTCCTCGTAAATATTCACTTCTGAGAATATGAAATATATAAGCTTATATATAACCAAATAGACGTGCTGCTGACACTAAATTTCCTTCGTAAAGTAAATAAGAATTTCTTTATAATCTTTCAACAAAATGCAATGTTTTTCATTCATTCAATCAAAGTTCTACCTGCGTTTACCAAGTTTTTATTATTGATTTAATAATAACTCATCTGGGAGACGCTGGCTTTAACATTAATAGAGACACACCATTATATTTATTTTATTCAATCACTTTAATGTACAACAGTGGTGTTCTTACAATTAGAGTTTATTTTTATGTTGCATCATTGTAAAACTTATCTGGTGGGCCGGTCAAATAGTATGGATAGGTCACGCTGCGCTAAATGTTTTACATCCACTTATAATCGTTTAGTGTGTTTCCATTATATTTGTGCATTTACTATACCGCTTCATTTAAGACGATGGAGTTAAAAAATGCAGTTCACTCTGACATCTAGGGTATGTGCTTACGCTGTAAATCAATGACATCCCTGCCCCGTGTGATATTCAAAAAGGTATTTTTTAAAGGTTTAATTCCCCGAAGGATGAAATAAAATTCTGAGGAATATCCAAGCCTTGAAGTAATTAATATTGTTTGGGTGATAGCCAGGTTTTATTTTAGAGTAAGTGCTTGAGTGGGGCACTGACGTTAAGTGGCGTTTAGCCTGGGAGTCAGCCATTGGCTTCCAGACCTTCCGTGATGAGACTTGAGTTGAGAGCAGGGGTCTCAAGACATTAAAATGTTAGAGGTTAATTAGATTTTTTCAACCACGTGTTACAAGTGACACTAGTTTATAAGCTACATATATTCAGTTTTAGGCAGGACTGGTAAACGTAAAATTAGCCGTCAAAATGCTTATGTGAGTTGAAAATCGATGTCCCGAGTACCTCCGAGAAGTAGTACCTACCTAACCGAGCTGGCGTAATATTTAGAGACTGCACGGCATATGTTATATATTGGGCAGGAGAAAGTATTAATCGCAAGAGCATTACACCACCGCCACTCCATTTTATCGCCTACTACACAAGCATTTTCAAACTTCGTCTTTGTCTGAAATAAGACTCCCTCTGCCACTCGTAATAAAAAGAGTTAAATCACAGAAAAAACAAGAAGTTGAAGCATTCATCATCTCAGATTTTTTCAATAGTCAAAATCAATATCTTCTGGTATTATGTTTGGACTCATTAATATTATTCATGATAATCTCCATCCTTTTTTTCAAATAAAGTCGCGAAGGTAGAAAAGCCAGAATGTTTCTGCCGGTATATTCTAAAAGGTCTTTCAATTTTCAGCAGCATATTTTTCTAATCTTTTGGAAAATGTGAGTAATATGTTTTTAGTTCTCTCCGCGAAACTGGAATCAGTTCAGGATCGAGCATTAATTTGATAGGACACAGAGCCTATTACAGCGCAGGGTTGCTAACATCTCTGCATGAATCTGTTCTACAAATCAGGCTAATGGTTTACAATTCCGTCTCACCTCGAATCCCCTCGAATAAATTAACTAGGTTTGTTCAATTACAAATGTGTTCGTTTTGATTGGGAATAGGTCATCTGAGAGCATTCCACTCTGTAAACTCTCCAGGTAACGCAATCACGGTTGTCAGCCCGTTCGACACGGCAGACGGAGAGACAACGTATTTCATGAGCATCGGGAGTGAACCAAAATGGGCATTATTGGGAGTATTCACGGTTTGAATTTTTATGGTGCTTAAACATTCGATTGGTGAGCGGTAGGAAAGACGGGATCCTGTGTGCTTCCAACTTAAAAATACAAGGCTATATCTGCCTGATGATGGAGGTCATCATTTAACACAAAATACGAACGGGTATGAGTTAAAGCTAATGTTTCTCATGGTGTGTCCAAGGGCTCATCTGGTCCTTCTTTCCCTTATTTTGCTCCATGTTAAGCTTTTATCTACGGCTCTCAATGCATACTTCTTCATTTCTTACTCCCATTGTCTATTTTATCTTAGCCATCGACCTCTTCATTCATGCATGGTCTGCTTTCCCGAGATCTCTTATCTATAGAGTGCCACTCACCACACGAATATTTTACCTAATTGATTCCTTATTTGCAAAGTTATCTTCTTTACGCGTAGTACCTCTTTCTTCGTGGAAAACGCCTTCTTCTTCGTTTGAGCTAAACCCCGTCCGTTATCCATCGAAGTGAAAACTTAAATGCGGAATGAACTAGAATAGTTTTGTGAAAAAAAATTACGGCTTTCCATTTCAAAAATTGTTCCAGTTATTTCTATTTATTTCGCATTATTTCATACATTTATTTGACTTAAAAGGAGTCTATATTTTTGGTATTGATTAAAGCTTGGTTGGGTTACTCATGAAAGAAGAATTGCAACCGTTTGCAATATTCATACTTATCCTTATTAATAACTTCGGCAGTACCAGAACGAATGAGTTTTGGAATAGAGTACTTTTAATTCACATTTTTCATACTCTGAGACAAGAGTAATCGTCAAAAAATATAGAAAAGTGTGTTAACGCATCTTTCCCACATTACCGTCCCACTTCAGGAATTGGTGTCATGTGACTCAGATTCTTCAGGGAATCTAAATCGTGATTCAAAAATCAAACGGACAATATCAGGTTGCGCGGGACTTTGGAGGTGTATCTAGAATGGCCAGGTTTCCTCTTTTAGGGAATTAAATATCATATCAAAAATAATTTTATTTTAAAAAACCTTAGAAGCTGTAATAATTTTCAGTTAATTATAGTATGAGAAATATTATATTTGTGCAAACTGAAATAGGTTTCGGAATCCTTCCTAATTTATATTATGTTTACCGTTACCTTAGATAACTAAGATTTATAATTATTAATTCTTATGAATCATTGATGGAAATTAAGTTTCAAACCACATTCTTAAAATTGGAAAGTAGGTCAAAGATACTCTCTCATTATAACTTGCAACGTTTTTCCTTCATATATGAGGTTGTTGAATAAGGCTTGAATTTGAAAATGAGTCAATAATATGTATAAGGGTATTTTTTACGTTAAAATTATATTTTAGTAATATGACAAATTACTTTTAATTGGAAATGAACTTTGTGTTAATGCAATTTAAAATTGATATCTCTATCAGTTATATCATCAACGTAATTATCGAGTAAAATAATTGAATACTTTTAGTGATATTGTGTTTATAATGAGTGATATTAGTTTAAATGTAATTTTTTTAGCAATCAATCCAATATTATGTAAAAGAATTCGATTCCTTTCTAACAACCATCCATTTTCAATTGAAGTTACTCGAGAGGCAATAATTTTCCGTATAATTCGGCAAAGAATTCATATCGCAGCCGGTATGTTTTTCATAATACGAGTACAAGTCAGATACATTGTAATTGCTCAAGGTAATTTATTTTCCAAAGCAATTCAATACTATCATATCTGTTAATGGAAATTTACCGGGAAGATAAAACCTTCGGATGTCCTTTACTGTTGAAAGTTTTTTTTATTTTAACGGTTGAAATGAAAAATCCGATGAAATATGTGACCTCGCCCTCATTCATATTTCAATGTTTAAAGTACACAGATTTCTTTTTCTTCTTAATATTCGTTGCCTTCGATTTGAAAATGATTGGTTTAAAAATTAAAAATACTCAAATGAATCAGCGCTGTCCACCATCTCCTCGGTTTAAAGTTTTACACTTCTGTTTCAATCAATTCGCCGAATCTACGAGAAATCGATTTTCATTCGTTCACTATGAACGCACTCTAATTCCCTAAACTATGTTACAATAACGCTTAATATATAATATAATATATAATATGATAAATAATAGTCACGCTTGAACTTGAAGATCCAAGTATTTTCTTATTTTTATATTATTAATAGTTTTCATTCAAATTTTTAACAGAATAAAAACATTCATTGAGATGCAATGTCTATCGTATTACTTCGTACGGAGAAGATCTCCTCGGCTTAATTCTCACGGCTGAGGCAATTATTTCTAGCTACTGCCTGTCACCTAAGTATCAGTTGACTATGGCGGCCTAAATAATTTGTTTTTTAACAATGGATTCCATTGTTAGTTTTTAACTGAATCGCTGTAGAGAAGATATGATGAACTAAATTCTCATTTTACGGAATAATTAGTATTTTAGAGCGCAATTTAACATTTGCAATAAAACATCTTTCATTTCCATTATACGAAAAAGAAATGCTGGGTATGCAAATAAAGTATTTTTAATACAATGTGAAACCAGTACTCACAAAAATTTCATTTCATTAATTTTTAAACCTTTTTTCTTCCAAGAGCTCTATTTATTTTCATGGAGAAAAGAGCCTTTCCCTTCATAGTCTCCGTGAAAATTTCCTGTCTCTCCAGAAGAAAAAAATCAACAAGCATTTCGATTGAAGTATCCCGTGGCTTCTTTTGTAATTAAAATGAAACTCGCTTGCTATTTTCTGCTTAATAATTTTCTGTTGGACTACTTTCAATGTTATCTACATCATATTCCATGATATATTTTACCCTGAAAGTACTGTGACACATTGAAATCAGTCGTAGTGAAACATCAATAAGTGTCAAAATGTGAGCAAGCTTTGTTTCATCATGGAACATTTCCACCACAACAACCCTCACACCGTAACATAAGGACTTCTATGGAAGCTTCTTTCTTTAACCATCAGTTAAATAATTGTATATAATAATATTGTACATAATAATAATATAAATAACTGTTAAATAATTTTATATAATAATAATAAAAAATAATAAGTACCTACTAAATATATATTAGCCAAATTTACTATTGCTGCAATCCTCCTCTAGCCAATTTATGGAATAGAATAACTGCAGCGTGAATTTTACGCACAGTAGATACCGTCCATTACTCGTGCTCACTTTTTTGATAGCCAAGGAGAACCTGACTGCTCTACGTAAAGGGTTTTAAGTAATTTCCTCCTTATTTCAGAATTTCGAAATAGTGGCTTGTGATGTGCTATAAGGGGGGCGAGTTGGCCCAGGGGTAGCACGCTCGCCTATGTATCTGAAGGTCGCGGGTTCAATTCCCCGGTAAAGGCGAATAATTTTCAGCATCAGAAATATAGTCTGGAACGAGGCAACTTTATATGATG
>LYUA01002174.1:195510-209381 GCA_002093875.1 Calopteryx splendens | reverse complement strand
GAACCTAAAATGTTTGACAAGGATGGCTCTGGTGTTCGACGCGGGATTTTCTGGGTTGGCGGAGGGAGGGTGGAGAGGACGGGGCGGGGAGGAGAGGGAGAGTGGAGAAGCCGGCGGCGCAGCGGTTCGGAGGTAGGCGTGAAGGCTTCGTGTGGTGTGGTCGCGCGACCTTTGTGACCTCAAAGGGAAGAGGATAGGTCCATGAGTCCGTGTGACACAAATAGGGTTTGTCGGGGGCTAAATTAGATGGAGGATGGAGCACGGCGGGGATGGGGTTGAACCTCTGGATTAGGTGAGTTGCGTCGGTCGGTGGTAGGTATGCGAGGAGAGAGGGAGAGGGGAGAGTTCAGTGTGCTGGGTGTTGTAAATGAAGGAAAGGTTTAGCCATGGCTTTAGAGGGTGGGAAAGTTTTGTGTCGGTGTCGTTACCATGGACGAGAGGCATATGTAAAGGTATGAAAATCAACATGGGGACCCAAACCATTACAAGACAAGTCAAACGGAGGGGGAAGAATTATGGGTTGTGAATTTACTTCGCTTGCCAGCTTGACGGTGATAGATTTATAAATAGGACTCGGACGTACGATGGTTTGGACCGGTTAATATGTTATAGTCATGTATGGACGGGGAGCGGTACCTAACGAACATTACTACATTAACAACATATCATGGGTACCTATAGGGAATGGAAGACAAATTTTGATCCATTTACATTTTCGTCGGCTGAACTGATTCATGAACATCGTGTTGTAACATTTTGGAAGGTGAGCTTGTATTTAAAAAAAATAAGGATCTAGAATTCACTTTTTTGTAACAACTAGGTGATATCTGGATCAAATAAATTTGCAACGCAATTTACGATCACGTATAGTTGGAATGGCTATAGCCAATGAATTCTACTATTAAAATAACATTCCGGTGCAACTTTGATTAATTAATAACACTTTCGATGAGAAACTCACAAGCCTGGGTCATCTGGTAGTAAATGGGTTTTGTATCTATTACTTCCGCTTTATTGTCTTTCGTACTCATCTATGAAACTGATTTGCTTCATACTCCTCGAGTCAAAATTTCATATTTCACCTATGTACCTACGNNTGCTTCATACTCCTCGAGTCAAAATTTCATATTTCACCTATGTACCTACGTATTTATGTATTCAAGGTCAATCCTTTCTTTGTGATTCTAATATCAGCTTTTAATAATCAGATCACAGACTACCGTAATCATACAAATATCCTTAAATGGAACAAATTCTTATGAGAAGTGGTGAAAATCAATACATGTTATTAGTTTTCTGAGGTGTAGTGACTCACCGTGAACAAATATAATCTCAATTACATTCTTCATTGAATTTGTTTTCTTAGACATTGTATCAAGTTTTCATCATGCAATTGATGCACATAATCGTGTGCCATTTTTAGGAAAAAACAGTCTCGTAACCATGCAAATGTTTTCTTTGATTTTTTCCTATTTTTTTTATTTTCAATACCCCTTNNNNCAAATGTTTTCTTTGATTTTTTCCTATTTTTTTTATTTTCAATACCCCTTGGCAAATCCAACAACTGCTGTACATATAGGTATTAAAAGAAATAATATATTAATGGGATTTACCATGTACACTGAAATAATGACGAAGAATGATTACATAATTAGGCTGATATAAAATTTTCAACGAGTGAGATAATATCAGGTGATCACATTTAAAACTCTCGTGAGAAGGGAAAATTATATTTAAAGATAGCCATCATTCCTGCAAGACAAAGGAAACATTCAAGGAAATAGGATTAAATTAGGTTTAAAAACAAAATTCATTATAACTTCAAGAAAAGCACTTCTGCAGATAAATAAATTAAAATTAAATATATTTATTTAAAAATAATACGAGTGTAAATGCATTGTCTTGGATATATACCGCGGCAAAGCATTATGGAAGTTTGAATTGGAACACCACCTTTAATAGCATATGGATTCAATTCTTGTTGCATTTACTAAACTGCTGCAACTTGTTCGTATGAAATAACTCCACAATATCGAGTTCAAAAGCATTTTATAGTGAAATAGGCTTTAGGGCAGGAATAATTTTAGACTATTTCGAAAATGAACATTTCCTTACACGAACTGAGAAATATTGAATTAGCGTTTATACTTTTTTATGGATAACTACAATGTGATGATTTACGTTTGGATATAGCACATTTATTTTTTCTTATGCTCCAAAGGATCAATGCAGGACCGTTGCTAAAAATAAATCGGGTTTGTAAAATTCCATGGAACTTAGCAATTCCTTCTGTGACAAGTGACACTATCACTAAAACTTCTTCTTGGTTAAACATAAGTTAGGTAGTGTTGGTAAATCAAAAAAAAACTGTCACGACAGAAAACCTTGGCACAAAAGGTTATATTTGATATTTTGTGGTATGTAAGAAATTCCAAGGATCATTGAAAGACGATATCAGTGCTTCCGTGTGTATACTTCATATTTCACCCGTAATGCTTATATTATTTATTTTTTTAGATTGACGTCCTTGTTCTACAAGGCTGCTGCCCCTTCCCTGCTCGTCCGTCCCTGGAGCGAAATGCCCGCATGCTCTCAAATGACAAGCTGGTGAAAAATAAAACGGCCCGCGCTCGATCTTTTAGCACCCGAAAAAGTTGCGAAAAATGAAAAAAATCATGCAGCGTACAGAAAGGGACCCTTGAAAAGATAAAAGACCGGCTTGGTAGTCAAAAAGAGTAAAATTCCGACATGGGAGCTTGACTGGAAACGTCTCAGCTGGTCCTGACATTGCGAGGAAAAAAATACACGATCACGACGGAAAAAGTGATAAAGTTGCGCTTTTTGTCCATAAAAAATATTGGTCTGATATTTCAGTTCTAGCGTGAAACATTTTTGGGTCAGAAAGTTCCATATAAATTAATTCAAGCCTTAAAGAGCAGGTCGAAAGATCATTGGAAGTCAAATAAAGGTTAAGTCGATAATCATTTCTACCTAACTATTATTTATTATTTTCTCCAAATAGTTCATGCTATTTCAATGCTCCGTGCAAGGCAAACCTATTTAAGAACTTTGCAATTTCCGATTTGTGGCGTAACCTGCGGCAGCAAAAAATTTCAAATACATAATCATGAAATTGTAAATACTTTAATTAACCTTTATAAATAAAATTTCATTTAAAACTTTGCGAATTTAAATTGTAAAAATCCTGTATTAAAGGCAGAAATATTTAAGATCATTCTAATGAAATGTGAACAACGATAAGTGTACCTATACATTTACACATTTTGTTTTTATAAAAGTAAAGGGGCAATGAAATATTATAAACCACTGTAAACTGCAATGCAATAAAGCTACTACTATAGGATTCAAAACCTTCTCGTTGCAAGCTGAATTCTTTTGGCAGAATATAATTTGTGTATGAAAGCCTTATTTTTCCTTTCTTGATTTAAAAATTCGGTTGCATATATGCATTAGTTTTTAATAATAATATTATTTCCGCCATAATCATTCCAGGCAAGAGTATATAGGTGTAGCCTTGAAGTTAAGTTAAGAATTACATTTTCAAACTTTTAAACATTTTCCAACTGTAGTTATCTTGTGGAGAGTTAAGATAGCATGCATCGGTTTCCCCAAAATGTACCAACCCGCTGGAAAAAGTAATCGTCTTATTAAATGTTAAAGTAGCGGCATAAAACATCACAATATTCCCACAGCCACAGCTGAAGATACGGCCTCATGAGGACAATTGACTTTGTTGCCCGAAGGAGTCACAATATGCTCCACCTGGTTAAAGATACGTAAATGTACAAGCACGTAAAAGCACTTAGCTCCCGTATTACAACAAACTCTCTGTTATCATGTATATAGCATTTAACTACTCTGATTAAAATGTTTTTCCTACCCTGGATTAAACTAAAGAGAAGTATATATGAATTCATTCCAGGCACAGGATGTTATTTATTCCGTTCTAGTTCTCTCCATCACGGTTCAAATTAAGTCAATAAACCTAAATATGACGTCATGATGTTAGTCAGCTCCTGAGATACCGTCAAAATTCATTTATTGCATGTCTTCAAGCATAATATTTAATAAAATAAAGTAAAAATAGAGCATTGAAATACGTCATGGATCTACAAAGTTCAATAGTTGATACCTCTCAAGGAGATAGAATGGCTGAAAATATTTTCTGTCCAGACTGATATGATACACTTTGATGCTAAGTAAAGTGGTTTATCTTTTAAGGATTATTAAGTTAAAAATGAGGGTATAATGTTAGATGGAATGAAGGGTGCTAGAAAGTGTGCACAGAAATGAAGAAAGTGTTACTGAAGGGGTATGTCCAGAGACCTACCATTACTGGTAGATCACCATTAATTAAATTAAATAAGTTAAAAATATTGTCAGGAACCCTTAAGGCTCACTTCATAAAAATCGCCACCTAAAAACCTATCTTAAAGAAACGAACGAAGTCTAAATCATAGGTTTATATCACGGGTATAAATAACAACTAGTTAAAGTTGACACAGGGCCACGTCACGTGGTGTTTCCAAGAGGAAGGATTAAAGGGGACGGGAGCACTTATTTTTTTGCAACTCTGCAAAATCATATCCAAGGTCGTACTGCCGCCGTCCAAAGGCAGCCGAGGGCATGGGAATCAACGCCACCGCATTTCCAAAGGCCAACGGAGTGTTTTAATTGGTCGCGAGACCTGCACTATCTCCGCCTAATCCACTAACGACCCTGACTATGATTTGTGGCGGCGTGCACGTCACGAACGCTCTTGAAGTGGAACGTATCTGCGCAAACGTGACTATTCGGCCTCTGCAATAAGCGATAAGTGACGGTAATAAATGAAATCATGAACCGACGGGTCACGAATTAGCCAACACACTGCGACCCTTGACGCGAAAAAGAAAGAAAAACTGAAAACTTCTCAACTTGATGGTTTCGATTGGACAAAATTAAAAAAATAATTCCAGGGGGTACACAATTAAAGACGTCGATTAAAACCGCGAGCATGCTCTCAAAAATGGCCTCGATAGTATAATCCGCTCATTAAATTTTTAAATCCAGATGATCAGGTTAATTGCAGGGCTGGCAGATTGAGTCATTACGAGTTTCTCAAAGAACATAAATTGATGACTTGATAATGACTGAAATATGGAGTCTAAAACGTTGAATCCCTAATTAATATTGGCGCATTTAAATAATAAATAATTAGTTTACAGGTTTAGGAAAGAGAGTTGCAGAATATAAAGGTATTATTGCAAGTAGCAAATAAACGAAACTTAGTTCGAACTTTGACTCCTATCACTTCTCTTTAGTTATATCCAGTTTCGCTATCTTCTTGTCTCTGTACACAACTATTATTTCCCCTGTCACACACAGAATAAAATAGTGATGTGTGTTCAGCACAGACTGATAGGTTCATTCATTTTAATAATAAAAAATATAATCCGATTTTTAGTCATAGATCCAAGGATCATAAAATATCCCATTTTTTCTCCTTGATACTCATTAATGTGATAATCACTAATTTTAAAAGTGAAACTCAAAAAAATATTATTCTAAAAAATGTTCGAAAATAGCTTCAGTTTTGCAGTAATTCTTGATTAAATTTACTCTGATAACGTATTTCAATGGATTTAGGACTCCTCATTGCCATTGTCACTAACATACAAGAAAATACGAATTATACTTAAGCGCATAAAAATAATTTTACTTTCAAAGTCAGCTAAATGAATGTTTACGAACAATAAAAATGAAGAGTTTACAAGGATAAGGTTACAGTTTCATGGAATAATAAGCTGATTAAACGCAAAGAGTAGGCATGCCAAAATATGAGGACTTACTGATGATCAGGAAAAATGTTTTTTCTGCATTAATGCGTTCTAAACTTGGAAAGAATTGAAATTACTTAAACGGCGATAAGTTAGTAAACACGTGCCTCTACATATAAACCAATATCCAGGAAGGGAATTTATTTTCTAGGTGAAAAGGTTAATTGTGGTTTCATTAGGAATATAGCGGCTACATAGGGCGCATATTTAGTCAACTCTTCAGCGTATCCAGCGTAAACATAGCTCGTTGAAAGAGTTGTACTGTTGCTATGATTTCATAATAAATCTTGTTAACACAAAAAACTTATTTTTCGGATTATTTTTTCATTACTGATAGTGAAATTAATGGGTGAAAAAGTAGGTACAAATGATTTGAAACCTAAATACACACATTTTAATTACAATTATTTACATAAAAATAACAGATTCCTAAAATTTAGAAGATATTGTTGACCCACGAATCAAGTAGAAAAGATACAAGCACCTTTAATGAAGAGCTTTAGCGATAGCAAAATAGAAATTTTACTCCGTTGTTTTTTGCGAAATAATTCAGAAAAACAACGCATAATTAAATCCAGGGTACCGTAAAACATTGAAAAATATCATGCCAACATATTTTTAAATTGAATTCAATTTTTGCAGTGAAATTTCATAATTTTCACTTTATGTATTATTTCCATTTTATTTCTTTTGACGCACATACGATGGTGAAAACTGTTTGTACAGTAAAAATTAAATAAAAAATGAATTGATTGCACACGTGATTATGGATTCATATCAAATGAGGGTCGGATTTTTTGCATTTATTTCCTAATATTATGATATTACTTCCGTTTTTTAATAAATGTATAATGCAATAGATATTGCTCACAACAATGCAATAATATACTCTCAAAATGGAAAGCAGGACTGTAGAACCGTAAGAGATAAACCTTTGGCACACAGCTAGTACACTTAATACGAAAACATGTAAGCATAAAACGAAATATTACTCAAGGAAGTTACGAGAGGCGGGGTGAACAATTCCCATTGCAATAAAGTACATATAGACTGTAGGCACTGAATGAATGGGTGAATATCGAGCAAAAACCCCCAAGTTTACAATGAAAACCTTTCCGAACCACTTTCCCCTAACGTCAACGTTTCGCGTCTTCAATATTGAGGGAGTGATATTGCACTAAGGACGGGGCCGTTCATGCGAACCTACTCGCCAAGCGGCAGTTTATGGCAAACCGAGTTGCATTACACTACAGGGCGGGATGGGGAGCGAGCAAAGTGTTGAATCGGACATAAGTAACGCCGAGTCGGCGCTGCCCGGGAGAGGCAGCGAGGGTCAGACGGGGTGGGACAGGATTTTAAAGTCGGAAGATGCGAGAGCAAGCACAAGCGGTGGGGATTAAAAGGTCCTGCCGGGTGTTGGGTAGGGAGGGAGAAAGGGAAATTCTATTAGCTCAGCGGAAGAGACATCGTTTTATCACCCGCCCCCCCTCTCTCTCTCTCTCTGGGAAAACTTTCGATTCAGTGCATCGTAAGCGACTAATTACGTGGTTAATATACAAACACTCCGTTTCGACCGATGATGCATGCTCATGGAGAGGTCATGGAGTGGAAGTAAATGGGGGGTAAATATGTCCTTATAAATGCATATGCAGTATGCCAACCCCCCTTCCAACACTCAAAAGAGCGGTGTGAGTAAAAATGAAATGGGATGCCAAAATGGCGGAGGAGGCCGTGTGAGACGGCGGCGGGGGAGGGGGAGGGAGAGAGAGAGAGAGGGAGCGTAGTAGATGGCGTCACGGTCTGAGGGATAAACGGGCGATGGAGTGGTAGTAGAGGGGCATAAATATAGATGGGGTCGAGGACGGGTTAGAAATTATTCGAAAGTGTTTGTGGGTCAGTGATCATGGGAGATGTGGATGGAAAAAATACGATCGAATAACACAGTATGAGGTGGTAAAAATGTCTTTCGCCAAACAAAGTTTGCGTGATAAAGTTAGGAAATATATTCAGGCAGAAAAAAAACATCAAAGCTTGTGTTGAGTTGACGGACTTCCGGAAAATCCAACATTTTTCTTTACAATTTAAGTTATGGTCTGGCGTCCGAAAGGAATTTATGAAAATCCTTAAATCCTTTTTGAAGAAGGGAGAGATTTATCAGTTTCAAAATACCGTGTGGAATGAACAAAACATTCAAAAGAGTGTTCGTTTTTTTCCGCATTCTAATCCAATTCGAGATTAATACTTGTGGTACTGCAGTTCGTTAATTAAACCCAATAGAAAAAGACCCAGAACCAACATTAGCCATTTGCTTCTTGTTGCTCGTTTCAGTAGCAGTTTTATTGAGCTTGAAACGAAACTCAAAACAGATAAATTGAATCACTTCACACAGGACATTTCTGAATTTTTAGGCACAGAAGAACACGGTGTAAGAAAATAATCGAAAACTAAGAACCACTTGCAACACGAAGATGACGCTTGGCACACTGGCAGTTTAAATACATACCAAGTGGAATCTAGCTGCAGAGGGTCGTAATTCTATTGGTTTGGGAGGAATATTAAAATGTTCTACCCTTCGCGTGTAAAAGGAAAGCAAAAATAGCACGTCACATGTGACGGCGAAAGAAAATGTTCTGTAACGCCGTCGATAAGAAATGAAATCTTATAGTTAACCCTAAGGGCAATTATTGGTTAAGTTACATTTCAATGAGACACAGCTTTAATATGTGAAAGCGATAATGAATGCCTGCAAAATGTCCACCTCAAAAAACCAACCTCCCCAGCCCAAAAGGGCTTGTGAGGAATTTCAGACCAGCCCATTTGGTTTAAGCAGGACCTCATTGTAATATTCTCCGTTGTTGGGATCAAATTCACACATTCGATACTTCTCATGAAGGTACTGGTAACTCAAATGATACTCTGTAATTAGTAATAAAAAAATAATAGTGAAATATTAACAATTAAAAAAAAGGGTCTTACTAGGCTAATATTTCATGGTGGCGACGCACGGGTGTGACAAATATTTCTGAACTCCTACCTCAAGGCAAATATGACGAAAACGAAAGGGAGAGATATTTCTCGCTATATGACGACGGAAAAAAAAATGTAAAGGTCACAAAGTTCATAGTTAATTAATTGCTCGGTACAAGCACATACCATCTTCAGTTAAATTCAACCAATCGATAAAAACTAAATGCAAAGAGATAGGGGCGGTCTTTACTATCATTAAGCTCCTAATAAATAAAATAGAAAGTTTGTATGCATGCACGTATGTTCGCCTAAAACTCGAAAACCAAAAGGTTGTATAACTTTCAAGCTTTAAAAATTATTAAATACCTTCCCTGCGGAGATAATAGGCTCCTATTTATGTACTTGCCAAATGATATCCGGTTTCACTCCAGACGAGTCAAAGATTTCCCGAGAGAAATGCATGTATGTAAAGTTCATTTTCATCGCTAGCAGGCTTCATTTCTCGTGAGAAATTAAAATAGAAACAATCATCCTATTAGTTCGAGAAAAAGTATCATTAGAAAGGAGATTCAAAAGAGATTCCTATTCATATCGTAAAACATTACGGTTTTCAGTGAAATATTTCATATTCCATATAATCCGTCATGTTGACGGAATTATTGAGCTCGCCTCTCATAAAGGAAGAGAGAAAAGGGAAAGGGAGGGTTTATCTCAAATGAGAGAAATAGGTCCGGTGGGAAAATGTGTAGCTGGAATCACAAACATTATGACAATGTTACCATATTGTCAGGATAGCATGAGAAAGCTTTCTATAAGCTATATATAACTCTCGATTAGAAAACAAGAGAACCTCAATTCTTAATTCGATTCTCAATTTTCATTTGCAAGATTTAAATACCATTAATTGGCTTTCGATGTTCGAATAATTACCATTTCGACGGGAATTAGACTGTAATTTCCTCTTTCCTGAGCGTTTTCAATTACGCTAGAAATCTATTATTTACTGTTACATTGTATCATTGTGTTAGTAGCGATCTCCGGGTCTCCTTTGCTGAGTTATTTGCTCAACGTTACAAAGTATCATTGAGCGGATAGAAATTTCCGCGTTGGTATTGCTGCTGTGACTAATTATCCCTTATGAATTCAATGTCGAGTCCGCCGCCACCTCAGACGCTCAAATCTTGCTGTGCATGGTGGTCGTTCGTTACTTTCCTGGAGAAAAGTACCTCGTTTTATTCTTCGGTTTATTTACACCATTTATTCTAATTCTTCGCAGCTGGCATTTCTTTGGTTCCTTTTGGCTGGCATTTCTCTGGCACTTTATTGGTAAGTTCATATTTTCTTTATTTTGATTCATTTCTGCTCCTCTATTTTCAGTACTTTTATGTTTAATGTTCCTCCAGCTCTTAGTCTTTACATTTCGCTGAAGATTTTCTTTTCTTTGCTTGAATTTTTCATTTATTTTCGTTGCTTTTCTTCCCTACGTAGTAAAAAGTGCCACGGTAAAATGTCGAGAGCTTAGATTACCTTCTGCGTAAGTGGTACCAATATATTATTACCTTTGTCTTCCCTGTTTAGAATCAACGGGCAATTTTGCTAGTTTATATGAATATTTATCAAACATTTGGTACCAAAGGTTTTGACATGTACGCAATTGGGTACCTAAAAATTTGGAAAAGATTCTTATTATTTCAACATCAGCTCGTGTAAAACTCATTTTATTCAAAAAAATAAGTCTAAGTGGTTCCGTAAAAAAACGTATGTTTCTTTACGCTATATACACAATATAAGTACTTTATTTCGAATTTCGGTAAGGTACACATAACAAGGAGATAAAATGGTATAATATAAGGGAAGAAAATAAATCTTGGTTGATAAAATTCAAGAGGGAACGTATCCAAACGAGGGTAAATATTTGACGAGTGAAAATACTTCGTTGTCTTCATTTTCTAATCGAATAGTTTTTCATTCGCTATAAGAAATCACTTTGAAATCTATACGGAAGCATGTTTGGCATTTTGATGTTTACTTTGGCGCTTTTAATTTACCCCGGCATGATAACAAAGAAGTGTTTACGTGATTTAGAGAAACCAAACTAGAAGCTCCGATTTCCTAATTTGAACTTAATTGTAATTGCTCCACTTAGGTCTCCAGTTGCATGCTAAAAGTGTTTACAAATATGTACACGTCAAGTGATACGTTCCAACGATAACTCACTACGAAATGCTAGAAAATAAATTCATTTAATAATGAGTACATAAGGAATTTTATTAACTCAACCGGACAGTGCATTAGTTCAGTGAGTAGATCACACGGGAAGCGGTCCAAAGGTTCGAAGAGATGTAATGTCTTTCGAAACTCTAAGGTATGGGAACCAAAGATGCGTGATCATATGGGCACGAGAACATTCTAAGAAACCGCAGGTGCCACCGGGATGGGAACTACTCTCTATCCTGATGCGTGAAATTCAAATTCCACACAACCTAGTATACGAGTTGAAATCTGTGACCCATTAAAACAACATTCAGATTTATTATTGACGTGAAAACTGATACCACAAGCACTCTAGCGGTTGATTAAAACGTGGTTGACGAATATAAAAATCACTATCTGGCGAAGAATGTTACCTGGGGAAGAGCAAGACGTTAACAGAAAGACCGAAATTATTTTGAAAAAGAAAAGAGGAGATAGAGATGGAAATTGAGGAAAAATGATGGAAACAATCATTAGAAATATGCGGTCCCCAAGGGGAGTTTTCGAGACGATAAGAAATGTGACTATTTATAGATATATTCATTGAATATATTCATTGAATTCCCTACATTGCGCCACACAGGAATGGTGGGAATTAGGTCTGGTGCCATATATGTGCCAAGGAATGGAAATATTACAAGAAAAGCAACGTATTTCTCTCTGTAAAAATGATATAATCCAAAGAAATAAGTTATTATTTTAAAATTACTCGTAAAAAAGATTCACAGTGCATTTCACAAGGTTCAAAAATTTTGAAGTGCTGTATGAGGAAGTATGTTGTATGAGCAAGGAATCACGTTTGAAAGTATATTTGAGAGATATGCTTAATCATTAAAAGATTCATGAAAAAGATCGAGAAATGTGTCGCTCACTACATATAAATCACAATACTCGATTATAATATAAGGCCTATAGAGGCCATGGAAGAACATTATTTTGACCGATTTAAATGCTCTTTACATTTAGTAATGTCGATAAAAATATTTGAAGGTAAAACGAAAACGGGAAATAACAAAATTTTAAAAAGTAGAGAGCACGATACGTACATTACAATAGCCATTAATAGTTGAGAAAAAAAACAAATGTAGTTACGCACTGGTGCAAACAGCATGTTCGCCAAAACTTTCAGCATGACACAAAACAGTCAGTCAAACAATTCTACAGAAAGACATTGGAGAGCATTGGGTTCTAATATAAAGACATTTAGACACAATGGACACTAACTGTGGAGAGGGACGTAGGGTCGGTCAGAGGGATTTGGCGGCATACTTCTGAAACGGTGGAGAGAGAGACTTGTATCCATTGTTGGACTGCTGAAGAGGGGAGCGAGGGGGGGGAGGGGGATGGGGGTGGTTCTTGGTTTCTGCCGGACTGAGTAGGGGAGACCTCTTTGAGAAGGGAGAGGGTGAAGTGGGAGCTCAAGGGAGGAAAAGGAGAAAGAAGCTGTTCAGAAAGAGGGGATGGTGAGAGAGACCGGACTGGGGAAGGAGTGAAGAAGGGAGGTAGGTACTCGTGATGACGCCAGGTTGCGAACACTCAACCGCATTTAGAGATTTCCTTCGACACTTCCTTTCGAGAATGCACATATCTTCTCCTCATCTATCTTTCCTAGTGTGATGGCCTTGGCAATGATGCGTAAGAATTTTGCGTATTAAAATATCGTCCAACTTGATCGATAAGGTAATTAAAATCACTGATTTATGCACTGGAAAATCTTCTTTTAGAATTCTATTTCCATTCCTTGCCTCTCAAAATGCTACGTTTAATGCTGAAAATGTTAATTTGTGACCCACTATAGAATAGAGTCTTTCTCTAAATAGCTCTCTCCCAAATTATTTAGTAACATATTACCCGAATAGTTATTACTAAAATTTGTTGTTGTAAATGCAGAGGTATAAGGACAGTTTTTGATAAATAGGCATAATGAGCAATTGAGAGGTACTTGTGATAACCTCATGAACTAAAGTGAAGCCTAATGTATTTTTAAAATAATAGAAGAAACTTTTTATCTTAATCATCGTCATGTCTCGTTTCTTTAGCTCTTGAGTATCAAAAGGCTCCCTTCACTGCCTTCTTGTCTGAGGTTCATTCTATCTCTCTTTCCTGTCTCAGGTTCTCCTTTCCACCAAATACTTTAAGTTTGCGATCATGTAATCTCATTTGTACCCCATCATCTACACAGTTTCAGAGACTTTCTTTCCCGATTCACAATAATCGGTGTAGTAATAATAGTATATGTAGTAATAAGTAGTAATGACACGATTTACCTTCCACAAAGGTATCACTACCAAAATATCATGGTTAATTATTGAATATTACGCGTGAATAATAAAATAATGACTCGCCTAATATAAATCAAGCTTAGAATTATATACTCACTGCTGATTTTAAGAAAATCAATTATTTTTAAATTTTACGAATCTGAAAGTCTCCTTCAAAGTTACCATATTTAAAGATTTTGAGAAAACTTTAAAATTTATTACAGTTGATATTTAATCAATAAATAATATATGTAATGTAAAGTTCATCAGAGTAAAAACTTATTTTAAATATTGATAAAGTCAGATGCTCAAATATACATTAATTACATCATTTTTAAAATAGAAATCCATTCAATTAATATGAACTCAAATTTTACACATGCAAAATGCCTACTAAGAAGAAGTATTTTTCATTTGGTATTTACACATTTCTCAGTTTTACATTTCCCTTCGAAGAGTGATGAAAAATCAGATTTTGCATTCACTACCAAGCAGGTTGTATTATTTCCTACCGACTGAGAGTCACCAAATAACAGATTAATTTACTTAG
>LYUA01002174.1:76729-86830 GCA_002093875.1 Calopteryx splendens | reverse complement strand
GGGGGGGGGGGGGCTGGTGGAAAGGGATGGACCTTTTACGCGCGGGAACGCCCGTGCTGATTGTTTCATTAGGTTTGACTTTCCCTCGCACGCTCCACCTTTAGCAGTCGAGAAATCGTAGAAATTAACACGACCGCTTTCCTTTATTGCCCCATCTGTTGATGGGCTCAGTTTTGGGACCACGTCTCCTTCGCTTTTCTTCGAAAGGCAAGCCAAATTTGTCTCAATATCCGGCTCCGAATGCCCAAATCCCCGCCGTCAAACGCTATTTATACACCGAATAACGACTATTTTAACGGTCCTCGATTCTGCTATGTGCCTGTGAAAAAAATCCATGCTAATGAGAACTGAGGGCTTCATTTGACCTTGATTGTAGCAGAAAATTTGAAGAAGAAACCAACCAACCAACTTTGGTGTCAGGTGAAATTCGAAAAAAATATGGGAATGCTATGTAGTTAAATTGAAACATTTTACAACGTTCGTAATAATGCAGCACCAGAAAAATATAATTGTTTAAAGAACGGCATTGTATTTCTCCTAATATACCCAAAAAAAATAGGTACTATGCAATGAAATAATTCTCGCGCAATATTAACCCAATAGGTATACGTTAGAGTAAATAAAGTTAGAGAGGTTTTAATTGGGAAGAATAATGCTATACTTACTAAAGCACAATTATATGCAGCGAGTCCGCTAGGCTTCAAATTTTGATCCACTTACCTGAAAAAAATAAAATATGGTTAACAAGGTCTTAGGCGATACACACAATAATTTAAAACATAAAATGCTTCGTGGTTTTTTTATTACATTTTTAGTATAGTGCTGCACTTCAGAAATCATTGCATACGTGCATTGGATACGCGCTTAAAAAATATTCCTTACACCCTTTATTAATGAAATCACTCATTAAGTGAACAAAATACTTTTTTCAAATTAGTATTTAAAAAATTAGTCACAAAATAATATTCCGAATGCGTGATGGTACCTATAGCAAATGCATTTGATTCCGGTACATTCACGAATTAGAAACTTTTAGGGTATTTTGCAAGAGCATAATTTTCTATTCATTTATTTTTAAGTCAATAATTTAAAGCTAATTTATTTCCATTTTATATTAAATTTCAATATCTAATGTTAATTAAATTTATTGCATGGATAATGTTTACAAAATCCGCATTATTCCAGGAATATGGTATTAAATTAATCTTTGGATTTGTAAAAATGTTCCTTGTAATATATTTAGTTATGGATTAACATAAAGTCTCCCTAGACCAAGGTTAAATAATAAATAATGAAATTTTATACACTTAATCCTTCTAGCTTTTGAGGAGTTCCTCTGTCTTATTAGCTTCACGCAATTTGTGGCAAAGATTGGCCCTTAGCAATGAAATTCCTATAAAGGTATTGGTTTTAATGTTCGTAATTACAATCAAGGAAGACGAGGGGGTGGGTACCCTTAACTATTTTTGTATGAAAGGAAACGAGGGAACGCAGGGATATCAACCCAACTGAAGTCCACGGGACTAAAAATGGCGTACCCCGGTATCGTGCCCGGCAGCATTGGAACCAGATAGGAAGCCAGGCTGTGCCTAATAAATAATATTATGCGTGAAACTTAATTGCAATAATGAAAATTTCTTCTTCTGGTGTATCTTTATTCCACCACACCATGGTCAAATTTCATAAAGTTTTAAAACTTTTAAAAGTCCTCTAGCCCCAATGTTAGGTAGGTACGAAGTTTTTGCAGACTGCGTGGAGATATATTAATATAACAGAGAAAGTGGAATAGAAAGTACAATCTATCAGGCTATTTTCCTCTGTCTGCATTAACGTAAGTTGATAACTTTATTGCCAATGTATATTTGTAAAATACTTTATTATATCATTTAAATATTTTACCCAGAATATTTAAAAAAAATCAGCTTATTGTTTTGAAAATATGTAATTCAACTAATATTGTCGTACAACAATCAAGCCCAAAAACTGCTACGAGCCAGAATTCAAGCATAATATAAGCTATGATATATTTATTTTTTGAGCGCTTAGGAAATATACACATACTCCCTCTCTGGAATTAACTTTTTGATGAATATATCAATCAATAGTATGTAAATTTATTTATCAAGCTCATCAAGAATATTATTTTCATATTATCGGAAACAAATATCATATCTAAATGTAGTCTGGAAGCTGAAACAAAAGTCCATAGCCTGAAGGCCATTGAGGGTTTTCAGGCCAGCTAATAACTATTGCGTCGTTGGAAAAGGCTAATATTTTGCCAAGGGTTCAGTTATCTAAGGGAAAGAAAGGATTATTAAGAAAACAAATTTCCAGAATGTTAACAAATATATAGACCGTTAAGGTGCTATGGGCCTTTGTGAATATTCTTTGTGAAAACAATATTTTTATTTCTTCTGTATACCAATACTTAACTATTTTCATTATTTTTATTACTAGAGATTTGTTAATATTGAAGATCAAGTCAAAATCATCCATAGGCTTTAAAAAAATCAAAATAGCTATCAATTTTGCTATGAAATGCATAATTCCAATACATATCTCTATATTCAATGAAACTGCGGGAAATGCCAAAGCAGTTACTTTAACGGAGTCACCCTTAGCGTTCCAAGCAAGTGCCTGAATTTTGCAGTGCAAAAATCATTCGGGGATACTATAGAAGCGTATGATATTTTTACGCTGTGAAATTCTCGCATTTTAGTCTCCATATGTTTTTTTTGGACAACGAATATGCATAAAAAATATTACTTGAGAACGTATGGAATTCAGAGTTTTTGAAAGATTACGAGAAAGGAATGAGGAATAAAGTTACCCTAAAACTAAAGGGAATAGAAATCATTATAAATAATTTTGCGTGGCTAAAGAAAATGTAAGCATTTTAATTGATTAATAGTAATCTAACAGTTAAGATGGGTATCTGATGGACACACCCCTAAAGCAACCCTTTCTTAATTTCTGCATATTTCCTACTGTGAGTATTTAACGGCCGAAAAAATAATCTCCAAAGGACTAATAACACATCACTACAATAGCTAAAACCTCGTATATCTCTCTCTCTCTGAATTCAGGATATTCCCTCAAATCTTCTCCAAAACCATACTTCAAAAGAATCTAATATACCACGTCATCTTTCCTTAAAGGTCCGATATCTGGACCTTTGAACAACAACGCTTCACCTGCAACGAGTTTTTTCTATTATTCCCTCCATCAAAAATGTTTCTTATACGAGCACAATTCTCTTATTAAAAAATATTCTCCCAAATTACTGCGGAGAAACTGAAAGGTGCAGGAGAAACTTCCGATATCTCGCACCCCATTTCCGATGGGAAAATAATGTGGAGTGGAGAAAGTATCTGCCAATGGGTCGGTCAGGTGATCACAAAGACGGATAATAGAGCGGATTTCAGAGACTTGCTGGGCTGTGGGAAAAGGAAGACGTGAAAGTTGGGAGAAAGGTTGAGGGAAAGAATTGAGGCAGAGGGATTGGAGAGGGTAGGATCCGGGGGCACGACACGTGACAAGATGGAGGTGTAGCGGGGAGGGGGAGTAAGAGATCCCAGGGTTGGACGACCTTGGCAACGGGGAAGGCAATGGACCCGAATGTCACTCGGGAAAAGGCAACCAAGGAAATAATGCGGATCTGTGAGACTCGTATGAAGAGCTGATTTCAGCGATGTACGGAAGAGTCAGGAAAGCGACGAGTCCCCGTTGTTTCAGGAGGATTATAAGAGCAAAATATGTATTTATACGTATACGTATGCATATTTAATTATAACTCTATATACAATCCTACTTTTTAATGTACACGTGGTAAGGGAGGCATGGGAAAAAAGAAGTAGGAGTAAAAGTAGGAGGGGAACTTATCAAATCAGTCAGGTTTGCAGAAGATTAAGCTTTAGTTAGCGGATCAGCCAAGCTGAGTACACTAGAGAGCCAGAGTGATAGGTATGGAATGAAAATCTATGAAAAAAAGAAAGGTTATGAGGTTCTCGGGACAGAGGAGTTAAGATAAGCATTCAAGTGGGTGGGAATAAGCTTGAGCAGATAGACTTTTCAGCTATTTAGGCAGCTTTTTGAACGAAATTGGGCAATGTGGAAGGGACATCAGAAGAAGTATCGTATTAGGTAAGGAAGCATTTACGAGGAGGTGAGAAATGATGACAAGTACCTTAGGCTAGGATGTAAGGAAGATACTAATAAAGACGGTGATATGGAGTGTAGTTTTGTATGGCTCAGAAACTTGTTCGTTGAAGGATGGTGAAAAGCGTAGGTTGGAGGGTTTTGAGATGTGGGTGTGGTGAAGGATGGAAAAGGTGAAAGGGACGGAAAGGAAAACGATCTAAGAAGTTTTGGGAAGATTAGAAGAGGAAAGAGGGCTATTGGGATAAATTCAAAGAAGGTAGGAGAAGTGATTGCAGGACGTGCTGAGTCGTGATGGATTGCTGTTCTTACACTATATTCTCACATCTCACAACCCATTCGCTCCCTGAGGGAGGAATTAAGATTAGGCATATGGGATGGAATGAATGGAGGCAGAAAGTATTCAGAAATGAAGAAAGGGTTACTTTAGGAGTGTGACCATCAGAAACCTACCTTGACCTTTAGATTACCATTTTTTTAATTACTGGTAATCTACCGGTTAAGGTTGGTGTCTAATGGACACACTTCTAAAGAAACACTTTCTTCATTTCTGAATACTTCCTACCTTCATTCCATTTAACAAGTCTAATCTTTTCCTCCCTCGCTTACCCAAAATGCTACCCTCCTCGCACAATATATTGTGCGAATACAATCACTATGGGTTTCTTTATTAAAAAAATCCTTTTTATTACATAAAATTTATCCACTGCGATAAGAAAACGAAGTTACGTGATTTAATCAGTTTTAAAATAAAAAATACCACAGTGATCCGAATTGCATAGGTTGCATAGAATTGCATAGTTTTCTACAGCTCATTGGTAATGAGATCTAGAAGAATCATCCAATGTAAATTGAATAAATAATACAAAATATCACAAGGACGAAATAGTTTTAATTCTACGTAGCCAATTTAATTCGTGGAATCATCTATTCCCAAAGCAACTTCTCCACCATGTTAAAGGATTTAAATATATATTTAAAAATCTCAAGTTAACGTTAAATCTAATTTTTAACTGATTGCCATTGGAATGAATTTAAAAACGCATCTGTTGGATCATATGATATATTTAAGTAACCAGGGGGGTAAAATAATTTTAAATGATAGTGAATTCCTCTGGTAATTAGGCATGAGTTACTTCGCATCCCAAAACTTACACATATTTCGGTATACATCTACAGGTGTTCTTAGTTTTATCACATTTGCTCTGACAAAGTAAATCTGTGCATCAGTGATAACGTGCAGGTTTATTTTAGCTGCCGTAAGGGTAGACTGCCATAAATTAGGTTAGAATTAGTTCCTAATTTTTCCGCACATAGAAAAAAATATAACACTGGAATATCCAACGGAATTTTTGGGTCGAACCTCATTTTTCAACCTTACTTTAATTCCGCGTAGTCAAAAAGACTGCTTTTCTGGATTATCGAATGATTCTAGACGTGTATAGGCTACTCAAAACCATGCGAATTGGTTTCCATAGCAAGGGTTTCATTTTTTTTTAATTCGGACAGGTAGTTTTCGGCTCCCATGTTGCAACTGTCTCCCGGGCCACAGAAAGATCGGCGTGGGAAACCAGACCACCGACTAAATAAAGTACCTACGCAGGACCACAGGGCTCCTGTCCATAGGTGACCGTCGAAAGGAAGCCCAGCAATCTCCATAAAAGAGGGAATATACCGCACCGGCGCGTGAGCAGGCGTGTTTTGCGCACTTTGGCGCCCGGACCGGCCGAGGAGGGAGGAGGAGGGCGAGGAGGAGTCGAGCAGGATGAAAGGGAGCACCACCCCGTAATTCCGTCGCAGCCAATTTGCCAATAGGGCACTCCGCGCAACTCTCGGCGGGCAACATGTTGGATCGCAAACACGCGCGCGCCAATGATCCTCGATCGATGCCGAGAAGAAACAAGGTCGGTTTCCAGCGCGGGGGGAAGGGCGGCGTGACTGGAGGCAATTTCCGCGAGGTCGCACGATTAGCCGTTTAAGGGCATGCAAATATTTTTCCCATTGAGCGCCGACCGACCGTGTCTGGATACCGCTTGCCAATCATCGGAAATGTATAATCGGAGGCGATGAAACACTATACGCTGCCGGACTGGCCCCAACCCTACGGCTCCAAATTGGTTTAATGATCATGCCTACTCACTTTTTGATGACGTATTCCGACCCGATTTCATCGACCCGCATCCTAAAAAAAACTTCATTTTTATTCATACATTTTCCTAAAACGAAAACCAAATTTACTACCATGAAAGGCGGTCCAATAAGTACTTGTCTTTGTTTATAATTCCTATTGACTGCTTTTAAGTTAGCACCTAATTAAATTAGACCTAAAAGTAGAATAGACATTTGTATCAATTTAATTTACAATTTGTATTAATTTGAAAGTAAAAAATGTACCATAAGTGATCTTTTTAAGCAAAATTAATTACAATATAAGTCTTTTTTATTGATTTTACTACAAAAATTGCATAATTGAGCTGAATACTCTCAGCAATTCCATTATTATATGTTGTAAATCTAATATCTGAAGTTTATATACACGAATACCCATTCTACGTAGGCGAATATACACGATTTACCCTCTTCGATAGCTTAGCCAAGTGTGGCGATGCATTATTTTGCATCCTAGCTAACACTGTCGGCCAGTTCGCCCTAAGAGATAAAACGCACTGTGGCTTAAAACCGACCAGGTCAGTTTTCCGCGTTTACAGTGGTTTACTGGTTTTATTAAAATAGAATGAATATCCGAAAGAAAGATTTTTAATTAGCTGATATTCCCTGTTAGAAAACTCAAATATAAAAAATGGAAGGCAGTACATACGGGAATAGGAAGCGATCAAATTATGCAAAAGAAACGACTTTCCATTGCTTCGACTATCTAATCTACTCTGTTAATATGCACTATATGCTAAATGTACTATATGCTAACTCTTTCGTAACCTAAAGGCTTCTTCTAACTTTGACATTTCCGACTTGCATCTATCTTTATTATGTTGGCATATTCTTTTTTCTTGGGGTTCAATATCCATCCACTGTGATTAATGATCTCCTCCAAGTGGTCCCCTCCAGGAAGTTCAATAAAGGGCAACGGCGTCTCCGGAATAAAGAATGCCATTACTTCATAGTTTTTTTATGCGCGGCTTCATCTTCGAAGGCCAAGCCAATGCAGTTCAGGGTTAGAATAATTGGATTATTATTAGAATGAATCTCTTATGGCTAAATATTTTAGCTCTTTTTAGTTACAATTCAGAACATGGAAACGTCAACTGGTTCTTTTAATATATTTTTGCAAATATTTCTGCGACACATTCTTCCTTTTCATATCACCTTTTGACAAATCAGGCGACACTCCTTTGCATTTTATTTTTAGTCAAGAAATAAAAGTTTCCTCTGGGCCCAAATAGTCAATTTTTACATCTAAAATTAGGTCTTAGTCTAATATTAATAACTATTGATTCAAATAATCCTCTATGCTCAGTCTCCGAAATTAAGTATTTTTCCTGCAGTATCGTAGCTATTTAAAACCTATTTTTTCCATGTTAAGTTCGGTTTTGGATTGATGGCAGGTAGGCTTTGACTATTTCTATGAAATGAAGTCATTAAGTGGAAGATGTGTCTTCGTGATTTGACGTGCGAATACACACACAAAATAATGCATTTAAAACAGGAACTTACGAAGTTAAAAGCATTTTGATGTCTGAGAGAGAAAAAAATGGGCTTCGATCCTACTCTTTCCACATTTCAATGGGATATTTTTGGATCTCTCATGCGACGTAGATAATGTTGTGGTTAAAAGCTAAATACTACAGGTGCATACAAAGTATAATTGTTAGCTGAAGTCTATCGACCAAGGGTATGTTTTTGATAAACCAAGAAAACCTTCAACAAAGTGTCGGGGTCCCTTAACACTACTTCACTTTTAAATACCGCCAAACAGGACAATAAACACCTTAGGCAGTCAAGATTACAATGAATAATTTCCATCCATAAGTACACAGTACTACCTTCATTCATGTCGTTCAAACGGCTAATGCATTCTTTCCTCTCCTTTGCTTATGAAGGATTATCCCTCAACCTCAGTCTTTATGTGCCACTGGCCGGTATACCGGCTTTTGTATTTCGGGCGAGAAGTGCCAAGGGCCAATATATATCGGACCTTCGTCATAGACAAGGATTAAAACCATTACAACAGTGAAGGTTTTTTAATTTAAGGAAGGTTTATCTTTATTTTTAATAAGAAATTTTGGTTCAATCCTTGTCTTAATATTTTTTTCCTCAGGACTTACTTTTTCTTAAAATACCCTCGGATTTTCTCTCTTGTGCTACTTCAAGAAAGTGGTACTAAGCATCCCATACTCTCATAACAATTCTTACATCCACTTTTCTTGCCTTCTTAGAGCTTCTTCAGACAACATTCTCTTCTCCCCTACCACGCCGATACCTCCTTTCCTTCTAATTCCTTTCATTTAATCTTCTCCATTCTCTTCCTCATTCATATCTCTCAAAAAGGTTTTTATCTACGCTTAACCTCTTTCCTAAACGACCAGGTGTTGGAGCCTATAGTATCAAACCCCGTATCAAAGATTTCTCCAGCTCTTAATTAGTTCTTCACTTAAGTCCGTCTCTTTACCTCCATTAACTCTCACCTCTTTACCAAGATAAATTCTTCTCTAAATTTAGGACTACTTTTAGAAATACATCTCATGTAAGTGAAGTTTTCTAATTTCTCTTCTATGTGCGTCATCCAGCGTCAATGTTTACCTTTCCCTTTCCATTTCTTGATACGTTTTTTATTTGTTTGATTTAGATTGATTTCCATCTAATCCTTTTCTCAATGGATCTATAATGTCTCATAATGCTCTCATATCGTTTATAAACTTGAACGGCATATTTGAGCTATAAGTCCTCAAAAAAAATCGTTAATATTACTTGAAATTTATTTGAAAATCAAAAGTAATAAGAAAGCGGCTAAATTAAACATGAATAGAATAAATCAAGGTGTAGTTTTCAAGTTCCTCACCTTTTTAAATAGTGCTACGACCAAGTAGTTTAAACAAAAATTACAGTATTTTAAATAAATGTATCAATATCTCGTACAATGTATTTTCGCTAGCGTACTCACTGGCGTCGAAAGGAGAAATTATCACAGCTCTAAAATTCTCCATCATGGTGATTTGCTTTGGATAAAATGAAAAAAAATATTTTAGTGATGCATATGAGAGTCTAATTCATAGCGTTTTATGTGTGACGACGGTTAATCTGTTTCCCGGCAAACTACAATTCCGAAATATCACCGCTTTAGAAAGGTTGTCAACAAGAGCATCAAGTTTGTAAGAACGCATGTTGAGTTTTTTTAAAAATGTTTATTATAAATTATCCTGAGTTGTACCATTTGTTCTGGGACAACCTGTATTACCTATAGGTTCAAAACATGGAAAAATGTTCATAATCCAAGAGTCATTTACATACTGAAATATCTTGGATAATTCTTTCAATTTGACATTTATTTTGGTACATGCCTACACTGACCATTGATAGCAAATGTAACAAAGAATAGACGAATCTATTCACCACGAAGTATCAAGGGTACCTAATATTCATGGCTACAATCTCACCAACACTTTTTTCTAGGGCTCGGTTATGGTATGACAATAGATCTTTTTCCTTTTCTATTTTACTAACTTGAGTTTAAACAAGAGCATTTAACGTCGTCACTTAACCATGGAAAAGATTTTAACACTCTATATAGTTAAATGGATATGGTCAAAGAAACTGACGTAACCTTAACAGAGGAAGTAGATTAGTAACAAATGAAGCAAACCGGCACGCATGATGAAATGATCAATAGGAAAGCCTATAAGTAGAATCGCATCTGTATAATCAACAGTCAAATGCTAACTATACCACTGAAGTTACACATTTTGTCATTCATCGTATGACAAAAAA
>LYUA01002174.1:22388-32514 GCA_002093875.1 Calopteryx splendens | reverse complement strand
CTCCCCCCCCCCTGCCCGCCAACCTCGACTCCGATCTCCCGGAAACTCTCGCTATCGACCCAGCGAGCCTTCCACCGCCTGCCTCCCTGCTCTGCTGCGGACCCGGCTGTGCCCCCCCCCTCCTCTCTCTCTCTCTCCCATTCCCTTCGTACGAACTCCATCCACACCCTATCCCTCTCAAACCTTCCTCCATCTCCTCATCTCTCTCTCTCTCTCTCGCCCCTGTCCGCCCCAACGGGTTCCCCGTTCCTCTAGGAATGTCGAAAAACATTGATAAAAATCGATACTCTCCCTCCCTCGTCCTCCCTCCTCAACCAGCATTCCTTTCAGAGCGAGGTAACTCAAGTTGTACATTTAAAACCTTTTTTTTCTTCGCAAGAGGATACACTTAACATAAATTTTGGGTAAGCATTTATCACCTCAAACATATCCCAACACGTAAAGGCTATTCAAATGCCGTTTTTGCAAGAAGTGGGGGGCATTGAAGATCTCACAAAGCTGCAGTGGATGCTGACACTTGAACCTGCGAGGGAAGTAATAAGGTCAGCACAAATTTTAATTTGCTTTAATTTTTTTTAAGTGAATGTGCCTAGCGGCGAAATTATTGCTTACTCGGAATGTGTGACACCTAGTGCAGCTGAACCCTTCAATTACCTCGAGCCCTAACCCCTACAATTTAGCCAATTAAATATTTCCATAGTTAAGGAAAGGGAAAAATTAAGGACATGAATTTAATAACCTATTTAAGCTCCAAATCTCGTCACCAAGGCTCCTTGAAAGGATATGCTATCATTTTTAGATGTTTTCATAAATATCTCTGCAAGGTTTAGTAGAGTAGTAAGCATTGTACATATTTTTAATGCTATGCATAGTTTCTTCAGAAATATGATGAGCTTTCCTTAAAAATCTAATGAATCATTACTTCTTCCATATATTTAAAAAAATCTTATTACCCATAACATTTTAATCCCTTTAATCGATTTAAATACCCACATAACAAAGGAATTCCAATATTTATATTTTTTCTGAAAAACAAGATATTTTATTGCTAGTTTATAAGTATATCCACTTTATTCGCTGGGTGTTTATGTTAAATTAGTATAAAGATTAGTTAATACTGTAATTATTTTTTTACCTAGTATTTTTTTGTTTTTTAAAGGGCTCATGCGTGGTGTCCTTTAAAAGCTATAACATTTTATATCTGTTTCTCCGAATTCAATCAGAGCATGTTAAATTTCATGAAAGTGGTCAATTATCTTTGGCAAATTTTAATAGAACAAGGCCTCAAATAATGAAATGTAAACGTTACGCTTTTTAATAGCTGTTCTTTCGGTCGAAACTAAAAATAAGTAACTTTGAAAATGAAAACTAACATATTGGTGAATAGCCACCTTCTGGCTAGGAAATGCGTCCATAAATTTACAGAAAAGAAACAAAGTAGACGGTGCGATTTTGGAGATGTTTCTTTCGGAAAATTAAGCGTTAAGAAATAAGTACAGCATTAACCTTAAAATAACTCACCTTAAAAAAATAAGTCTTCCAAAGATTCTGCTCTACCGGTTAAAAACGGACATAGTTGACTTAGACTCTAACGAAGGCTCTCTATTGGTGAATAAAATATATATTTATAATTTCAAATTAGCGGGGAGGCCAGTCGAACATACTGCTACGGCCCGAGATTTACAGAAAATTATAAATTTAGAAAGATGTATTACAATGGCCTTTTACACTACTTATCTTCATCTAACCACCAAGGAGGAAATTTTATAACTTAAAATATATCACTACACACAAAAATCTACCGAAATAACGACCTCATATTTCAAAAATCTAAAAATGAAAATTCAAACTATATCTTGATCCAAAAAAACTGAATTATGCATAGCCTCAACAACCGATATTAAAGATCTCTTCTATTAATTATACTATTAACTTTTTACTCGATGCGAATGAAAAAAAACTCAATATTTATCACCATATGCCCCTCTGTATTTGCCGTTTTCCTGACTACAAGTTTCCGCATTCAGAGAAAATAATAATCTACTAATCTATTATGCTGCGATGCAATGAACTTTAGTGTGATTTACGAAGTAAAATGATTACGTATAATAAATAGAATGTACCATAAATGTTAATTTTGGATAAATTAGAGTTTTAATTAAATTTAAAACGATATTTTAGTAAACTACAAAACTTTATCATAAATATTATATGATATTCTGGACGCCTGTAAGGCATTGAAAATCTCTTAGCACGGAGAAAATATTTTTGTTTAACATTTTACGAAATATTTTATAGAATAAATCTCGGATTTCAAGTCAGCGTGACTGATTATTTAGTGACAAAATGCGGCATTCATTTGATGATGTCGCTAGTATCGAAAAAGTGGTCCTCGTAAATAATTTCTCTTAGCAAATCAGAATATATTTTTACAATTTAACTTCACATCACATATATATGCCAGATAAATCCTAAAATTCTATTTTTCAAAATAGTTTTATACTAGTCTATTGTTTAATTTCCTATTTCTGTATACCTACCAGCCTTCTAGGTATATTAAGGTGTCACCATCCTAGTCGCCTCTCCTATTCCCTAGTCAAAAATGACCTGAGGCATTTGAGAATGGAATTTCCATGTCTAGGCTTCAGAGCCCAGGAGATTTACGCATCCATCTTCCGCAGAATACGGATTCCATTTCTGCGCGCTGAAATAGAATCCAGATCACTCGTTGGGTACTGTTTCCAGGAAGAGATGATTGTCTGTTTTAGATGCTGTTTTTTTGAAACACGACCATAAAAACTCAAAGATAAAATACAGAAAAATCTTAATCTAATATCCGTCAATAAATATACTTCCTTTACATATCATAGAGTATGATCTATTGATTTATGATAAATAGAACTGCCACTGTTGTTAAAATAATGAAAGAAAATTCTCAGGGCGTTTTTTAATTTTCCACAAAATCCTCTGTTGTGCTTGAATATTTGTCTTAAGGATATCGTTTAATTACTAAAGAAACTATTTTTTTAGAATCTAAATTAATCATATTTTGTAGATAAATCATTATTTTTTACTTACTCAAAAAATTCATAAAAATTAGATTACGTTTTAATAATATTTAAATTTTAATAATTGAGAACATATTTATAACATATTTCTACAAAGTAAGACTCCAAATTAAGACAACAGAAGTAGCCTAATTACGACGTGTCAATAAACGTCTTCTTAAATAAAGGAGATGGATACGGTCATTTAAGAATGCGGAAACAAAAAAAAAGGTTATTACTTCTAATATGAAAGAGTTCCACTCTTGGTCTGTGACGACAAACATTATGGAGATAGACAGTTATGAATAATTCCAACCTGGACTAATGGTGGTAGTCCTTGATCGTTCAAATTTAAACATTCTCTTGAATTCGATAGGCACTTATTTCAGGGATATAATGGATTAGAAGTATTTTTGTATGTTCGGGGAAACTTTTTAATTACTAAAAGTCATTTTCTACAAAATAGTTAACGAATCACTAATTATTTTTACCGTAATTATAATTTCAGTATTTTTTTTTCACTTTCCCGGAGTTTCAGATTCTATGTTTGCTAACTTCCAGCCTTAAGCTTCCCCACGAAACTTGCTCTACTTTTCCCACCACAAGAAAATGCGTCCCACCTTACTTTTCCTCCCGCCTCTTACATTTATTCTACAACGGTCCATTCCTTGGCCTCAGAGAGCTCAGCACTGTCTCCCGCAGCCTCCCTACGCTTCCCCCCCCCTACCCACTTCACTCCCCGCTTCCGAAGCCGCAAAGACGGTCAATTCCTAAGGATACTCCCGGCCCCAGCCCACGGTCAGCTATACACTACACACCCCTCGCCCTCCGAAGGACGACTTAAAGGGGTTAGAGGACTGGCGAAAGGTGGGGGGCGGCAGGGTTGGGAGTGTGGGGGGGGGGAGGGGATGAAAGGGAAAGGGAGGGGATGTTGGGAAAAGGGCACACGGGTGTGGGGAAGAAGGGGACCCTACTATATCCAAACATTTTGGTGGCAAGCCTTGTGCTCTCTGCGTGGCTGGACGTAAAAGCTAGTCCTCATTTCCGCCACCAACGAAGGTTGTAAAACTTCCCTCCAAACCCGCCGATTTCATTTTTTTCCTTCTCTTTCCTCCCACTCCCTCCCATCCAACCTTCTCCGCTTATTTATTTTTTTTTCTCTTATCCTTTTCCTTTGAGGAACGCGGCGCGCGCTGAGGAGGAAAAAATAAATAATCTACCTCGGGTTTTCGGTTTTCCATGAAGGACTGCAGACACACACACACACCCTGGCTTTTTGAAGCACCTCGGGTTGTTTTTTTTATGGCCAAGAGAATATTTTTCTCCTAAATTAGCATAAAATTTTTCAACTCACCTCATTAGTGAGCATAGTTTACTCTACATCTGCAATAAACCTCGGAGGTCACGAGGGTGACAGAAGGTAACTCTCATTACTGGAATAATAACTTGAGATGAAGGAGAAATAAAATAGAACGAATTTTGGGCAGGACACGTAAAATTATGGCACATTAGGTAAGTCCTTTGTGATAGCAAATCTGATGAAGTAGTTTTAATATCTCTCACTACAGGAACATTTAATATCGCTCAAAGCTCTGAATACGATGGCAGAGTTGGCCTTCGAAAAAGGCAGCGAAACATGTGACCTAGCAGAACACTTACGAAGGCCTCACACTCTAAAAGTTTTTAAATAGATATTCTGTAACACTTTATAGAGAGCTCAATGGAATTTTTTCACGCAATTTTTATGCTAAATTACTACCAGAATATAAAACCTAGAGATAAGTACGGTTTTAATACTATCCACTACGATGAAAACGGTTCTTTGGGGTTGGTATATGTTACGATGGTATACTATAGATGTGGCAAATCAGGATGATGAAGATCATAAGAGCAAGAGAGAAATATTTAATTATTACAAAATTCCAAAACATCAACTACCTCAGATAAAACTTCCTTCTGGAGAGTTCTCTTACAATTTAAACAAATACCAACCCCAAATAATCAGAAAAAAAGAATTTTTGCTGTTCAAACTGAGATTTGACGAAAATAGAAAATTTTGTCAAATGTGAGAAGGTAGGTTCTTGGTGTTATGCCAACTCTCGAGATATGTTTGATACTCATCGTAAATCAATAACTGGAAATTCGAATGACCACCCACTTGTATCTACGAGCATACCATTTACTTAGGAACTTAGCCCTAATGCCTATCCATTTACTTTTTTCTCCGGTTTCACAGCTGAAGTTATTTGTCCAGCCATACCATACTGAGTATCCCATACAGTCCTCCTTTAGCACATGATTTTCTCAAAATTACCATCACCTATTTCTCAAAATATGTGTCTTGACCCTATTCCTTCTTCTTCAAGTGGACTTACTTCTAGTTCCATTCTTCTCTAAACTTCTTCTTTGGTTGTTTATCCCATCCGTTCCATCACCACCACTTCCAGTAGCATTAAAACTCCCGAAGATTTCGAGTCACTCCACATCTGCCGCTACCGCCAAAAATGAAAAATCCGTAGACGATTAGACGAGCAAGTAGGTATATCCATAAATTTAATGTCGAGACCAATGTGCCACTCTGTGAGTGAATTATTAATTATCTTGCCGAACGCCATCTTGCCTTGTCTGAATCGGAGATGCAGTGCACCCACACGCACTGAATTTCGTAGTGATAAGAGAGAACTTTTAAAAGACGTGCATGTGAAAACCCTTGAAAATTGGGAACAAAAAAATGACCATATTAATGTTTCGTAAATGGCTCGCGTGGACGCGCACATGAATAATGACGCAGAACAAAATCGGGCGTATATGTGAGAACCTCGGTGCTAACTTGCAAAGCAGAGGGGAAGGAAGCGTGGGTAACACAATATTTCCTTGCCTACTCTTTACGTGCTAGGGGAGGAATAATAGAGGGGTGAGAGTTTACTGACACCAGCCACGAAAAGGCATTACCCTCCGAACCGGAAGTGGCGTTTTTAGCGAGCAGGGGAAACAAAAGACTGTAGGAAAATCGGGTTCCAAACTTTTTTTAAATGTAAGCCACACAGCCATAATAAAATCAATCTTTTTTTCTACTCGAATAACGACCAAAAAGATTAGAAAAAGAAGTAGCGTAGAACCTCTACGACAGTTGTTTATCGACGAGAAAAAAAGTAATATGAACGAAAAAGGCTTAGGCGTTCCCAGCATGAAAATACTGTACCCAATCTTTGAAGAAATATTAGCAGGAAAATGAAGAATAGCTACATAATTATGATACTAATCGGGAAAATAATATTTCAATATAAAACGTCTTCTAGGCTTTAATACAATGGATCAATCAATTTGATATCCGCATCACTGATTACTTACTAAGATTTTCTTGATATCTTTTCGTGTAACGTGAACGAAATTTTTTCGACTAATTGAACAGAGTTCCGACATCCTGAATGAAATTTTCTTTAAAATATTAAAATAATGCGTTGAAAATTCTAAGAGAACTATTGAACGACAACAGATTGCAAGGTCATCCATATTATTGAATATCTTTCCATAGAAATGAAATAAATACGGTGCGCGATTTTAAGTATCAAAATTGATGGATGGTTTTCTTCTATATTACCCGTTATTTTGAGGAATTATTTTGACTGGTTAACTTCACGTTCTGGTTACTATTACAGGTGTTTTTTGCTAGAACTAATATATTCATAAGGTGGAATGATGTGCAAGTGAAATTCATCCTGCATCATCGCTTAGGTTTTCCCGTTGGTACTTCGAAGTGCAAGACTACACTGCGCCCCCCCTGTCCTAGCAAGTAAAGCTTTCACAAAAAGTGATGTCCATGGGTGACCGGGATCGGTCCCACAGCTTTAGGGATTTCATGCAAACATCAACCGGGGCCAATTCCACCTGCATCTCTTAGACAAGATTCTTGTTAACATTGACAACGGGCAACTGAAACGTGATGTTTTCAAATATTTTGCATACATATTGGATGTTCGTATCATGTTATTTAAATTATTACGGTTAATTATTATGCTAACTGGTGATTGGCTAGGCTGGTGATAATAATCACAAGTGAATTATATGACGAGAGCTACACAAAACCTCAGCAGAGTTTGAGGCATAAATTCACGGAAGGGATTATATTGTATACCGGACGTACATGAATCTCATGTATCATAGGCGAGGAAAAATAAACCTTATTCATTCCTATTGGTAAACGTGGTATTAAAAAAAAATAAAAATCTTGATTAAAGGCGGTTTGTTGATAATGAGGGTCATGTTTCTTGAGATTCGGCATTAACAGTCCCTAATTAGGTAATGCCCACAAAAATGATAGGAAACCCTCAGGGGATTTCATTTTCACCGTCCGCCTAAAAAAAGAACACCATAGTGGATAAAATCTCATTATCCACCGGACTTGGTAGCAGAAGGAATCCTTTCATTAAGTGGCCTAACCGTCGGCGCTCGTTTTATTTCCTTCGAAGTAACACTCCTCCAAAAGCGTTCGAAACTCCTGACCGCTCGCCCTGCTGCACTTTACTAATAATTAGGTCATTTCTTAATTGGTGGAGGAAATGAGACGGATACTGCTTAAGTGAACCGCGTGAATGCGGTGAACTATACCGAAGGTATTTGATATTTAAATTGAAGATGCAATTGAATCTTGCTTCGAAAGACTTGGGCGCTGCAATCCAGATTAATGTTCCATTCGGATAACATTATATCAGCCTAACTTTGACTTCACCAAATGGAATTTTTGTTTGGAATCGATAAAATAAAGAGATAATAAACTTTGTTCTTGTAACTAATCACATTTTTAACAAACTCATTGAAAACTATAAATATATTCTCTTCGAGAATGTTTTGACCAAGTAGCAACTAAAAATTTAATAGTAACAAGTATTTAATTACATCCGAGAAGGAAAAAACACTTCACTGAAACATAATAAAAGTAATTTCAAATAAGTACTTACTTTGATATTTAAATTTGATAAAAATTCCCGTTACCATTTGAAGTGGGTATCATATGGGTGATGGAAATATCAAGTGGGTGATGGAAACATATCGATATTAATAATCAGGTGAAAATGAATGCATCATAATCAGTAAGGTAAAAATTTTAAAATTCAAATAAATGCTTACAACTTTTGTGTGAAATAAATTAAATAACTATTTTTGTTAGTCAAAATCAGCTCAAATTAACCGATTAATTTCTCTGTGAAAAGCCATTAAAATACACAGACAACTAATAAATTCTCCAAAATGTTTACCCAATTAAGGAGTTAATATATAACTAACAGATAAATTAAGAAAACCGGTCAATTTCCTCAAACTGAAACTAAAATTTCAGCAATCATTAGACATCCTTAAATTTTAAATCGGACTTGAGCTTCTTTTTAACGCTATTTTTATAGGAAAATCATACATCTTGCCTTGCTAGCAGCAGATTCCTTCGAAACACTGAATACATTTTCTAATACGTTCTACACCATCGTAAGTAGTATAATAATCGATATAGGATAGGTAGGTGGTATACGATACTTTATACTTCCCTGCCGCAACGATTTTAATGTGGCGGTGGTGTCTTTCATTCCTCATCCTCGCCAGAGAGAAATCAGATCATTAAATACGGAAAGGGTTACGGTCGTGGCGCGCGTTTCAGATACGATCTGCATCACGCAATGTGTGCGTGACTTATTACATTTTTTTACCGTAGTCACCGAGGCGACGCGGATTCTCGATTACCGCCAAAGGAGCAAGAGGAAGGAGAATGCCAGGGTAATTACGCTCTAGTGACTATGCGCAAGGGATTTTTATTCCACTTAAGCTGTTTTCTTTCACGTTTATACTGCCTTCCAAAGAAATTCCAAACCAAGGGGATTTCGAAGTTGAACATTTTTTTTTTTTGACTTACGAAAATCTTTATAGGCTCCTGCGGTTTTTATCGCAATTCTAGCAGATGAAAAATCACCGTGAATGATTCCATAGAGTTTTCCAAAATGAGGTTTGGCTCTCGTGGTATTTCTGTGGAATGTCAAATGGATTAAGAAAGCGAAATGAAAAAAATGCCCTACAGACCAAAGGAAGTATGAATGAAGGAATTGTAAATCATATACCAATTCAGGTTAGCTAGTGATGAGCAACTTTTAGAAAATATATGCTTCTATCCTATCCATTCTCCCTAAACATGTGAGAAAACTTGATAATTTATTGTGCTCTTACGCAAACACTAAAGATACTCGTAAAAATTATTCAGGAGACCAATAAACACACCTATTTGCTGACCATTCAACGTCAAAATAGTAAAGTAGCTGATTACTGCAAACGTGTCTGTCTTTTTAAAACTTTGTTTTGCTGTTTGGCCTAGTGCTGTATGTGGGAAATTGAATGATAAATAAATAAAATATAAATTAAACATCGATTGGGAACTATTTTCCCTCAAAATAAAATGAATTTATTGTGATATATACCACTTTTATTTACAATTACCAAAATGAACATTAAGAATAAGTTCATCAAACTGAATATCTTGAAAAATACGTAACTATTTAACTTCAAATACATTAATAGGTAATATGGTATGTTATTGCCATACAATATATTTACAAAATAGCATAGTTACAAAAATAAAGTCGGGATTCCATTCCATAAGGGTTATCAAAAACCTATTACACAACGTCAGTCAGGAAAGATTTACCGATTGAAGGGAGCAGTCTAGGTACCTTTAATTTAAGTGTCTACGGCACTTCCCTTAATCTTCAGGTCCAACATGCCCTTGATCATATATAATTCCGAACCCCATCGCCTCCACTTTCTAAGACTCGGTTTCACAACGCAACGCGCAGGCACTCCAGCGAATGCGATTTTTCTCGCTCGCCCACACCAGAAAGAGACCGCAACGCATTTAAACCGAAACCCATCGAGAACCCGACAAATAGGGCGGTGCAGATGACAATATAGATGAGACATGTATCCACCCTTATCGCAGGGGCTCAATCTATCCTTTCAATTAAATCCCAGGGGCTGCAGCCACCCCCCCTCCGATCTCTTCCCCAATTCCGCCCCCTATTCAACCGTCTCTCTCTCTCACACCC
>LYUA01002173.1:196913-209835 GCA_002093875.1 Calopteryx splendens | reverse complement strand
ATATATATATATATATATATATATATATACATATATATACATATATATATATGTATGTGTATGTATATATTATTTATTTATTATATATTTATCTATTTATATAACTGGCCCTCGTCACATCCTGAATGTGTTTCCATTTCTTCACGATCTCCACTGATTGCCAAATCGGAACGTTGACTTATTTATTGCTTAGATATAAACGCATTATATATGTATGTTTTTGGGCAAGACAAAATATAGAGATAACATAGAGACTAGTGGTGACAAATAAACAAAGAGACACACACGAATGAGGACATTGACAAATTTGTGCTTGAAATTTTTGGTGGTATGCTGTCTTCATCAGCCGAAGAACTCTTCGATGGTCTCATTTGATCCAAAAGTCTACTTTTTAATTTTGCTTAATTTACGTGGCCTCTCATTAATCTTTGCGTGGCATGGAGAGAGGCCCGTACTGAATTTCAGATGCCCCGTCTAATGCAGAAACGACGTAACTGATAAAAGTATTGCAAATTCCAGTTAATTACAGCGGCCAATGGGTTGGGAGAGAAAATCGTGTTCCCAGGAGGGATTTTGGAATAGTATTTAAATTTTTCAAATAATTTCTACTTCTATAACTAAAATTTGTTGTGTACAGCACCGTAAAAGATATATTTTTCCAAGATTTTACTGAGATTTGAAGAAATGATTTAGATCCATATATTTTATTTTTGTTTCGAAAGCTTTCACATGCAGCATATATTAGCTCTTTTTTCCAACGATTGATCCACTGTTGAACACCAAAAATCTATTCGTTCCAATACTTGATCCCCTACACCTTTTTTCTTGGTGCAACAAGAGGATCGTAGAAGAATGAGAGCACTCACCCAGGAAAGCAGGTTGAAGCCGACTAGTAGTCCTCGTGAACGACCCGCGCTCATCGTGATCGTCATTTTGATCGATGATCCTGCAAATTGTGGGATATGACATTAGTTACGATGGCACAAATTGGTTTCTCTTCATGGGGCGTTCCTCATTCAGCGGACCCCATACGGTGTCCGATATAGGTGAGATTTAAGTGAATGGTCGTCGCCCATATCGCCAATGCGTAATCATTATTTGGTTACATTTATGTTTTCCTTAATTTAAGGAGGGAAACGTTTGACAGTGACTCGTTTAAAAATGAAGTTAGTCGATAAATGTGGAAAAATCAGCAGTTTTTTATTTAGATAAGTACATTCTCTTCCAATATGTCTCTGATCTTAACGTACCTTGATTGCTTTTTCATAGCTACACATTTAATAGTGAAAATTAAAAAAAATATATATTTCAATTTCGTTATATATACCAGCTTTATTGTTTTTCAAAGCCTTCTAAAATGGATACCAATTTATATGCATTGAAAACACAAATAATCTTGGTAAATTCAATGATTAGTATCGTCTGTCACTTCTCCTTGCTGTTATACGAACACTCCGCAATCATTACTGTAGATATTATTCCAATCAGGCATTCACTCTGGGTTTAAATTATTGTTAAATCAAAGAATAGGATTTGCTAGTGCTCAAGTGAGCCTGTTAGAATTCAATTTTTCTGACGTTAGTACAAACAACGAAGAGATGAAAATTCTCATCGTCGTTCTCGAATCGCTAAAAAATATGATCTTCCTAATAGGTCCTCATATCTGTCTAGGATGACGCAGCCAGGGTGTTTAATGATGCATTATCTCTCCCTTCCTCTTAATTTCATTTAATGCTCGCGCATTACTTAACTTTCATGTTAGAGAGTTAAGAAATTGAAAATTAATCTATACTGGAGGACCAATTGGGAATAACCTATCCCTAATATGCTCTTTCCGAGTAAAAAAAACCTTATTTTTGAGACAATGTATCACGGGAAATGCCCCTTTTATGGGTGGAATCTCTTGAAAAGAGCTTATTCGAAACAGCGTCCATTCTTTCCAGTTTCAAGTGTACGTCACACCACTCACAAACTAACGTCCTGAAACTATTATCTGCCTTAATAGTGTGATGTCAAAAATTCTGTTTCTAGGAGGACGAGTGATAACTATAAAACGATCGGTTAAATGTTTTACTTGTTTGCCCTACATGATCATTGCTCTACAGTAATGGACACATGCTCAATTCGTAAACTTAACCAGATTCTCGAGTCCTATGGTTGAATTATCAGGTTGATAGGGAAGAACTCACCTTAGAGATACAAACAAATAGAATTAAAGTGAACCGTGTAAGACACGCACATTTAGGGTAGGGTGACTAGTTCCTTTCCCTTTAATTTTTGGTGCCCTGAAAATCGCCCATTTTGAACAGCTGGGAATATTCACAGGATTTGAACCCGGAACCTTCACGTTTGTAGACAAGCGCTTTACCAAATTAGCTACACTTCGCCAGTTAATTTTTCTTTATCCTATTTTTTGTTTTTATTTTTTGCAGTCCGCTAGACCAACAATTCTATTATAGAATTGAGACTCTAGCGCCATAGCAATGCATTTACTCGGCGCACACTCAAGGAATTAAATATAAATAAAAAAATGTTTTGACAGGATAAGCACTAAACACACAAGACATTTCTGCATTAAGCGACAGCCTATCGTGCACAGTCTCAGAATGAAATCTCTGAAATTGCACCAACCCATTGCGTGTATATATGTTGAATTAATAACTCGTCTGTGCATCAAATACATGTGTTCACAGTTTTTTAAGTGCTGGAAATGTTATTAGTGTACAGCGAAAAATTATAGAGTAGAGGGCTCTTTGCTCTCGCTCCAATGCATTACTATCTCCGCAGACGCATATTGTTGACTAGTGACGGCTTATGGCTTACATGTGCCAGGTTGCTTTTTAAATCATACTAAATTATGAGTCTGCTGCAAATGTACAGTTTTAAGTAACAAAATAAACGAAACTAACATTTTCCCCTATTTTCGCCTTATCTCATTTGCAATTTGGAAAAGGAAACTTATTTTTGTGACACAGTATCACGGGAAATGCCCCTTTTATGAGTGGAATGTCATGAAAAGAGCTTATTTGAAACAGCGTCCACTCCTACCATTTTCAAATGCAGGTACGTCACACCACTTACGCAAAATCTTGCTGTATAAATGGTCTTGCAGCACACCAATCCATTACTGAATAATAGCACTGACATCTACGCAATACGTTAACCTTTAAATTCGCGACACAGTAGGGACTCCCTTCACAGTGGAATGGATTGCGAAGTGGTTTTGTGAAGTTCCCGGGTGAGTTCATTTCAATATATTTTTCAATTTTATTCCGCAGAGAACGTTTTCTTACATTGTAACGTATAGCACGTTTCTTAGAAGTCATATTATTTCATTTAAAGTTATTTATGAAAAATGTGTAGATCATTAACTACTCAAATAATTTGAAATTTCTGCTGATGTTTTTGAAAAATTTAACCACAAAATAGTAGCCGTATATACCTGTCTGTCTGTACCTAATAAAAACGTCAATGCACAAAGAAACGACGGAAAATGTATTTACCTTGCTATTAAGGAGCCTCAAAAAATCAGAAGTAGATCTGCGGATAGGAGCAGCCAACTATTTCCATTCATCCACCTTTCCCGGTCTAAAATGTTTGTGCAACGACCACCCTTGAGCGTCTTTCCACGCGTTCTTCTACCTTCACTGATTTGGCGAGAGAGTGACGCTTTTCCTTCACCGGCTTCGGCTGTGACGCAGCCACTGCACGGGAAGTGAAACGTTGGTGGGTGAATTTTAGAAAATTTCTCTTCGGTGAATTTAATTTCTATTTAAGTTGTGACCTGCTCATTACGTAAAATAATACTTTAAGGTAGAAACCCGAATCAGGTAAACTAAAGCGCGCAAATACATGATATATCAATTGATGACAAGGGAGACGGATTTTTTCCGTAAAATGTATATTGATAACCACGTATTTTTATTATTTTGAAACCACTTGTTTGTTGTGTTTCAAGATTTTCTATTTGTATGTACTTTCTTTTAAAAACTACATTTAAACTCCTTACCTTAACTTCAAATTAGATTCATATGTTCCAATGTATGACAGAGCAGCAATGATGCTCGGAGTGTGTTGTTGGGACCTGTTATTGAATTTTAAGGCGAAATTATTTAATTTCGGTTTGAGGGATTTCGGATGCTACAGCAAATATTCCCCACTTCATACTTTTTTCGTTGCTGCTGCAATAAATCATTAACATCCCAAATTCATTGGAAATGTATGCATTAAGAATCCTCCATCCTGATCAGTGCCATATGCAGATTTTTCACTTAACAATCAACGATTTCAATTTCGAAATCAGTGCAACACGTACGTAATAAACATCGTATTTAATTTTATTCACTCCTTGCCGGTGAATGTAACATTCTACATTGAGGTGAGCCAGAGGAGTAATTTAGAAAAAAACAGCATTTGTCGTGAACATGAGTATGCTGTAGAAGATAAATTATTTTTTCCTTTTATTAATATTATTGCAGAAAACCCAGTGGCGTGGCCGAGGGCTAACTTCCCTCTCCAGCCAAAAATGATTTTTTAAATATTTGAGGCTTTGGGAGGCATTTAAGAAAAAAATAAGGGAAATCAGAACGGAAAATGAAAGAAAGTGCTCTTAGTTTATTCAAGCATTCACACAACTCCGGATTGACCAATGTGTGGATTGCGGAATAACGTCAATGGGCCCGGATGAATCTCCTCCACGTCGTTTCCTAGCTACGCCTCTTATATACGTAGTATCGCATACTTTGTTTATGCATACGGCACCCTATGGCCCTGACTGGAAGGTTTCAATTGAAGATGACATCTTTCCGACTGCAAAGTGACTGCTTCTGCAAGCATAAAAAGCCTTTACGAAAATGGTGGTCAGTGTGTACCAATACGTTCATGATAAACATAAATGTGTGTACCTATACATTCGTGATAAACATAAATAGTGTAATTTTAAGTTTTACTTTAGTTATTTGCATATAGTTTAACCTAAAATATGGGTAGATGCCGTTAGTTGTAATTAATACGCTATGGTGGGTAAATTGCATAAATAAAATTTAAGATGGGACCTTATACTTTTCCATTGCCAATATTGCTTTTATTTTCCATTTTCTTGAAGATAATGTTAAAATATTCCTCAGGATTTTTCTCTCTGAGGTATTTTTAATGCATGGGGACCCACTTCTTAGTGCTCTAAAAGTGATTAACATAAATGAATCGATTTGAATCACGTTCAGGTCGGTAAAGCGTTATAGCCTTCACCCGGAAAGAAAATTCCTTGGTAGCACAGAAATTTGGCCATGACTGCTTGACTTTTTGTCGTCCTGCGTTCTCTTGCCAACAGCCCGGTCTCGGTTCCTTAAAGTAAAATGATTTTTTCATAGGCATCCCCAAAGTGAGGTTCGTAAAAATGACTCCATATCTTGTGTGATCACGTGATGAGACAGGTGTGGGCACGCCCCTATTTGTGCGAGGGGCGTCAATACCTCGCTCCCGTTATTCTCCTCGCTGCGTCGCTCTCTGGCTTCCCTTTCAACCCCGATGATCTATTCTGCTCCCAACAGGCAATTCTATGACTTTTATAAACGTCTTTTATTTTTATGAAGTTTACTCAGCCCCAAATACGTTTTTCCTTCGAATGTTCAACTTAAAATTCAGAAACGAAGCCTGAAGTATCGCCCCCATATATTAATCCAAAAACGTACCGTCGCCATATTGCCATTACTGTGTAGTCATGCTAAACTGTTCAGTGATTAAGGTGTCCTTGTTTTTTTATTTCTCTAGAAAACATTGTCAGCTTTGTTTCGAAGTATGTTGTCTCAACAGGGGAACTACAATTGGTTCAATTTCCTTCTGCGTGAGAATGCTACACCAGATAGGATGCTCATACGCTTCACGAAGAATAAGAAATGAAGGAAAGAGTGGATAAAATCTGTCCGTCGGGATGAACTGCACGCGGAAATAGAGTGGGGAAATTTATTATGGTTTGTAAGATCATTTTAAGTTAAGCAGAATCCTGTAATACCATTTCAAAATCTGAAGTCTGTAAATATAGGGAACAAGGTGGACAATTGCAATTGCGTTAAGGCCTACTACCTGTTTCAAATCTATAGCGACTCATCTTTGAACGCTTGTATTTCAATAATGATTCCTCACACAGAAATAAAGCGCACATCGATATAAATTCTGTTTTGTTATAACGCACTATAAATTAAATATATTTTCAACCACCTAGATATTTAAGCTTAAGATTTAAGATTGGAAAAAACATCTTTGTGCTTCGAGGCGGAAGGTTCAATTTTGGAGGCTTAAGTTAATAAAACATCATAACTGTTCATTACCGTTTTCTTTGCAAATTGTGTGAATAATAGTGTTGGAAATAAAGCTTGTAGAGTTTCAGAAAAAGAGATAGTAAAGTTTCAAAAGTGTAACAGTAATATTTTGAAAGTTTTTCAGTAACTAATTAAACTTAGTTATCAAAGCTAGTTTACAAAGTTATGTATTGCGCAATGTTATTTGCGCAAGCTTAGGGCGTCGAGCGTACTCACCCGATTAGCGAGCAGCGTCCACAGTCAACGCTCACGTCCGCAGCATCTCGAGGAGTGGGGCCGCCCGAAGCCACCCGAGGGGCGTGACCCCCCCTTGGGTGGGCGCGCGCGTGCCCCCCGGATTTCAGCTTGGTCGACTGGCCAGTGCGTGTCATTGGGGGACGGACACTAGGCTGAGGGGGGGGACAGGAAGTGGTAAGGGCATGCATGGCTCGGCCCCCGGTCCACGCCGCTCAAAAGCCTTTCGTCGCGCATCAGTTTGACCATTCGGTTATCGCGTGCTTCGCGATTTTTCGGAATTTTTACGCACATCAGACTTCAAGCAGACGAATGTTTTTTTCCAGATTGTGACGGGCATCGTCAACTTTCCTGATTTTCAGTGACACATAAATGTTGCCAATTGCAAACGTTACACAATACGCCCTGGTCATCAGCTGATTTTTTTTAAATAGACGTGAGCTATCGGCTGTGAGTGGTACAGAGATGAATCCTATAGCCAATACAATTTAAATTCAATATTCAAAGCCAATACATTGTTAAATGATCCAATGTCGATATCTCGGCCAACTATGGTGACCGTCATCGGGGAGACTTGTGCGTAAAGAATTTACTCGGGAAGAGCACAATGGTGACACACTGTCTGAAGTGAAGTCCGAAGTCAAGTCACTTGACTTCGGACAGTATGCGATCAATGTGCTCTTCCCGAGTCAAGCCTTTACGCACTAATCTTACAGATGATGGTCATATTTTTTGGCCGAAATATCGATAGAGGATCATGAAGAAACATTTTTATTGACTATAGGACTCATCTCTATATCAATATATTTCTGGATCAATAGTTACTTAGTTTCATGGACGGCTGTGTGATTTGAAATGCAAATCATCGAAGAGAGGGTTGTACATTTTAAATATGAAAGGGGGATAGAATGTCCAAGGTGTAAAAATGAAATATTTATGATACTTCATATACCACATCTAATTTATCATAACATAACATAACATGACATTGACCATAGCGAAAATAGTGCTACGAAAACACATATATTGAGTCAGTGAGCTATAAAAAAAGTTTATTATAATACCGGTCTTTAATTCAATGCATAAACTCGTAGAATTCGGTAAAACTGCTTATTCTCTTTCTTTATACATATGTCGGTCTTGGTGTGTGACTACATTTCAAATTTAACTTATTATTCAGCTAGTTTCTGCATCTTGTTCCAGTGCCCAGTTCCAGTTACAGTGGTGAGATTAGATACGAGTTTTGTGCACGATCTGTCGGAAAGGACACTGCTTTGTTCGAAATTTGGGTGCCTGAGGGTGGGGACTCGGCAATAATGAAGTCTACTTTCTCTTTTTTCTTTCAAAATACTCTTTCTCCCGCCCTAATTCCCGCCTTCCATAACATGGGCAAATGACCACAGCCGTGGATCCCATCGAACCTTTATAAATTTGAATGCCGAAAAGACGTTTGAATCACGTCTCTGCTCAGTGTATTAGAGATCCAATTAAGAACACCAGCCTGTATTTTGAGAGGTTGTTTTAGCCAAAAGGTTATGTATGTAATGGTTAATTTGTTTAGCTAGAAATTGAACTTTTGGGATTCGCTGAAAAGAGAATAGAATTTTATCGAAGAAAGCTCAAAAGATGTGTCATAAATATTTTTGAGCTTCAAAGAGCACAGTTCAAGATCCATAGGGAGGCAGATTAATTTTTTAATGTTCACTTTCAAACTAATGCAAGATATTTTCCTTACATTCTTTTTACAAAGAAAGGGACGTGAGTAGTACGATCTGCTCTATTTTCTCTAGCTGAAGCAGTTACAAAATTTCAACTCCTTTAATTTCCGATAGTTTTAATCCAATGGTAAGTAAATATTTTACGTGACATCTGAGCTTGAAAATATTGGCTTACGTAGGAAGAAAAAATGCTATTATTTGCCCCTCGTCATCGTTTGAATACGATTTTACCTTTGGGAACGAAGATCGTGATAACGTACAATGGATATGTTGACATTTGACATTTTTAATTTAATTTAATGTATTGAGGAGTATATATCAATACACTAGATATTTTACAAAAGCGTGATGAACAGGTGCAATATGTGCTGAAAAAGTCATCACTGATAATCAGTCTTAAGATTAACGTGAAATTGTTTTGACACGGCTTTCCACTCGATAGCTCTATTCTCTTCATATCCACACATTTCTTCTCTTTGACGCCAGTGATTGTTTGCCCTACGTATCTCATCCGTGAGCTCCTCTACAATTCCTCCCGGTCACCTAAACCTCGATGATTGCTTTCATCAGGTCGTCGCGTTTAAAAATATATTTAGGCTATCCTTTTTTTTGATTGTCTCCATTTTTCTTTCCTCTTCTACTTTTCGTATAACGTATGAGCGTGCGGCGTGCCTTTAGGGGTGTGGACGAAGGCATGCTGAAATACTTGTATAGCACTCCCACTTCATGGCTGGCATCTACGTACACTGCGTAGTTTGCATCTACATAGACTGCGGGCGGGCGAACGTCCCGGTACGGACCAGAATAAATTGCTAATTGATCACAATTCTTAGACTAGTAAAGGAAATTGGCTTACGATAGCTACGATGTGACTATCTGTCGCAGCCAAGTCTCGCGTGGGATATGGGTAAATACATTTTGTCCAGGGGTTACTGCATTCCTAATGTAAGAAAAGTAAGTATTCATCGGTGCCTAGGCACCGGTACTAACCTCTGATTCTATAACAAACCGGTACTAACCTCTGATAACCTTCGCAAGCGTTGATTTAAAATATTCACTTATTTTATTTTTCATCCGTAAATTCGTGTTCCACATTTCCCTATTTCCCTTTCTCCTAAGAATTATTGCTATATATTTGGTAAAACTCAGTTCTAATCCCCATTCCTTACACCACCAATCTAAATTATTTTATAAGACGCGATAGAGCAACTGGCTGATGTTGATGTGTATATTTACAAGTAGATTTAGTAAGTGGTTCATCGCCAAGACGCTAATGACTACGCAATGTCGTTATTTTACCGTATGAATAACCCTGTCTGAACGAGCACCAAACTTTACACAAAAGCGAAAAATATCATTTAATAGCTCTGAACGTCGCCTGACATGATACCTACACGTGGAGTGGATAAAAATCTGAAAGTTCCGGGGAATAAAATCGGAAAAATTCTAATTCCAACTGTATGTAAATTACATAGATTATATTTCTTTCAAATCTTGATGGAAAACATGAATGATTACCACTTACAAATCGGAAAGTAATCTAAATTTTATAGGGTTATAATCAGATTTAAAACAAAATTCTCAATCCCAAAATTTGCATTTTAGTTTTCCTTATGTACCTGGGGGCAGAGCCCTCAGCTACAAACTGGAGGGCCCGGGTTCGATTCCGGGTGACGCCTATGGGCACTCTCAGCTTCACCCAAGCTGTGTGTGACTTTTTCGAGTACCAGGAAATCGTGGGAAATCACAGGTGGTACAGGGAAAGGAACTGGTCCCCCTACCCTGATGTGCGAATTCCACACGCCGTTGGAACTATTTAGTACTGGCTGAGCTCTACCCTCACCTACCAAACCGACCTTCGGATTAATCACTGTGGTGATGTATAGTCTAAGCAGAAAGTATCGAAAGTAAAATAGTGCATACCTTTAAAAGTCCTGCTTAAATATTTGAAGCTTCTGGTTATTCTGATGTGGTAAACTGGTCACAACTAAAAACTTCTTCCCCACTTATGCATGATGTCAGCATTCAGACTATACACCACCTAATTGAGGCAATAGAAATGCCCCTTGGATTTTCCCTACCACACCCAGGTGGTAAATCGGTGTGTAAAACTCGTCATAAAGGCTACATCAGCCTTGTGGTTTTATGGTGTTACCAACCGTGATAGTTACAACAGAGTCACTCTCATATCATGGTTATATGCCAATATTTGAGACCAAATCAGTCTTCATTCCCAGAGGCCAGAAATTTCAGAAACACAGTAATATGCCCTTCATTACTGGTTGGTTGGCTGGGAAGGGTGTGGGTGGAACTCTATGTGCACTCATATTCACATGGTGAGTCCTGAGTCATGTCGAAATAACCAAGAGTTGAAAAAAACTGAAATGAATCACTGCAATGGCCAAGGCTGGCCAATAGTTAAAAAAATTATGGGTAAACTTCTAACTACAAGGAGAGAAATTAGAACAAGTAGAATAATTCACCTACCTTGGAAGCACCATGAGATGGAAGAAGGTACACGGACCGCAGAATAGCTTATGCCAATAAGGCATTTATGATGAAGAAGCAACTGCTATGCTCAAAGAAGATAATGTCAAAAACAAGGAATAAATACGTCAAAGTATTCATATGGAGTGTGGGCCTCTATGAATCAGAGACATGAACCATCAGAAAAAAATATTCAGAGAAGAACAGAAGCCTTCGAATCCTGGTGCTGGAGATGATTGCTGAAGATGAAATGGTCAGATAAGGGCACAAATGTAGAAGTATACAGAAGAGCAGAAGAGGAAAAGACCATATAGAATACCACATGCAAAAGAATAACCAGATGATTTGGTCATACCATGTGATAACGGATTTGTCAGAAATGTAATTGAAGGGAAAATAGAAGGAAAATTCCACGGGGGAGACTAAGGGATGAATATGTAAGTAAAGAGAGATGTAAGAAGGAATACCTACTGTGAAATGAGGGAATTGTTGATACTGGATAAGGAAGAATAGAAGGCTGCAGTCTACCAATCTTAGAATTGAAAGACTGCGATGATAATAATGCCACTATTTATCACAACTTTTCGAATCTTTGACCATGATGTGCAATAGGAAGATTTTGACAGATACTTAAACTAAATGTGCTAATTTTATAAAGTTCAGTAACAACTTTTACATACTATTACATTTCAATCTGGAGGATTTTAATATTTCACTCTGGTCTAATGTATACCTTCTCACATATGTACATCAGAACCTGGCCGTGGGATGAACCTGTAAAAAACAAGAGTGATCACCCAGGAAAATCAAAACCTTCTCTGGCTCATTCAAGAGGCATTTAAGATTATGAAGAAACCAAGTAATTTTACACAAGAGGATGCATGAAAGTGAATTTTCACATTTATGGTATCTGGAAAAACCCCTTGCATTTTGAGAATATCCAAAACCATAGCCAGACATGTTCGACATAAATTCCCATGTTAGGTGGAAGATAGAGCCTGAAAATCAGCACCATGATTTGCATTATGCTGAGGGAAACATTCCTAAAATTTATTTATCCTATGTTAGACCTCTTGAGCAAAAATTTCCAACCATTGATACTCATTAGACAGCCAGAAATTTATGAGCAATGCCTGTTGGCATATATTCCAGGGTAATCCGTGGACTTGAGGCCATGGCCATAAGGCTGCTTAATGGAAATGATGGATATTAGACAATCATTCACTCTGGTATAATTGTTCGACTCAAGTAACTCACCTAAATTAGGAATTTATTTTCCCCAATCTTCTTGCAAGGGATCAGGAAGATAGGGCAAAAAGATTACGGATTCCGTGTATGAAATTATATTTTTTAAGAAGTGCCCTCATCTTGAAGTTCAAATACCTTCATCTTGAAGTTCAAATACCTTCATCTTGAAGTTCAAATGCTGTTTCTAGGAGTTGAGTGTGCAGCATGTACGATACTGAAGAGTGATCAATATAGTTCAAGTTCAATAAGGTGTATCATTGAAATGAAAGATAAATAGCACTTTTCGACAACTTATTGGGTTTATTTGCATATTATTTGCAATAAACCCAATAAGTTGTGGAAAAGTGCTATTTATCTTTCATNNNNTGTGGAAAAGTGCTATTTATCTTTCATTTCATTATGTTTAAATTCCACCACATCACCCCTGAAACTTCCCTTAAGGTGTATTATTCTTATTTGGAAATGTGTAAAATTGGAAGAAAATGAAATAGAAGATGATATGATGTGACATCTTTCCTTATATATTGCTTCAAATTTTCTTATTTCTATGAGTTAGTTAATCTTAATACTATTAGAATAAATTTATTCTTCTTCAACAGAATTACATGACAAAATGACATCTAAAATAGAAAAATTAGAATCCAGATTAAGGGATAGTGTTTTTGGAAGTAAAGTATGAGGGTCTGTAAGCTATTTTAATAAAGTCCAATGGGATAAGTTTGTAGTGGAAGATAGAGAGGTTTATAATCATGCTATAAATTAATTTTTTTTTAATATTATGACTTTGTAAATAGTTTTCTTTTAATTATTTGGCTGTATTAAATATTAAGAACTATGATAAAGTTCACAGACGGGCGGCAACTTTGATATAAGAATCAATGAACACAAAAAATGCTGGGTAAACGGGAACACCTCATC
>LYUA01002173.1:177237-188597 GCA_002093875.1 Calopteryx splendens | reverse complement strand
ATGAGAAAGGTTGGATGAATTCTGAGGTGATGAAGTTTTGGTTGGACAATTTGTGTGGAAAGAGGAAAATGGCTTTTTTTAATCCGAAATCTCTATTTATGTTGCATTCGTGTAGGGGTCATATAACACCAGAAATTAAAGCAAGTATTAAAAAATGGCCATCATTCCAGGTGGTTTAATGAAAGAACTTCCAACTCCTGATATCATGGTTAATAAACCATTCAAAGATCTATTGTGGGGCTAGTGGGAAAACTGGATGATGGGTGGCATCCATGAATATAACAAAACAGGACAGATGAAGAGACCGTCTTATCAAGATATAGTGGCATGGATTGTAAAAAGTTGGGATGCTGTAAACAAAAACTGTGTTAAGAATGGATTCATTAAAGCAAAAGGGTGTGAAGTTGTGTCCAATACCGATGATGATGTAAATGACGATACATTCTCAGAAACCAAATCTGAAGAAATATCCAAAGAGATCTGAAATGCAATTGATTCTTTAAGTGTAGAATCTGATGAAGATTTTTTTGGGTTTGGCATTTAAATAGTGTTACGTAAAATAAATATGTTTTAGTATTTTTTTTACCTCTCATAAATTTCTAATGTATACCGCACAGGCTTATTTTTTTAAGAAATTAGATCTTTTTTGTATAGATAGCGCGTCCATTACCTACTAAAAAATAGAATAATTTCTTGGTGACAACTGCTATTTTTTGCTGTCAAGATTCTTTTATGCTATTTTAATTCCTATTTCTTGGTAAATTCCTGTAACATTTGGGGTAAACTTGGCTGGTAGTGTATCAAATCAGTTTCCAGTTTGGTGAATCTTGAGTAGCAACAGATTACATTTTCATCCATTTGCTTGGGCCACCTAATGCATTGCCTGATTTTCCCTACTTTAGTGGTTGTAGGTTGACAAACTAACAAAGCACCTTCAGCTAGTGGAGCTCGTTGGTTGCTCCTTATTTGGTGAAATTTAGTAATTTCAGGTGATTCGGTAGTGACCCGCTTGATTAGCCTTCTGCCACCAGTTACTGTCATTATTATTATATGCTAAGGTAGGGGATGCCCTCAGTGTCACCTCATTTATTTATTTATATATTCTTGCATCTGTTAGCATTGGAGGAGAAAAACAGTTATGCACAAAGCAAGAACCAGGAAACTCTGACCTAGGGGCTGCAACACCAACCTTGGGGCCATTCCCACTGCTTGCTGCAATGTGCAGCAGATAGTGATTCCCCTTCTTTTTCCTTAGCCTATTCATATATTTGATGCTGCCCAGCATTCACTCAGGGGCATCATATGCGGAGTAGGAGCCTTTCATTTAGTTCTCTTCCCTTCAACAGTAAGCAATTGTAGTTTATTTCCTCAGTGAGGGAGTTTTGTGATGTAGTCTTTTAATCCCTACCTCAAATTGAATTTGTGAATTAAATTGTTCATAATGTGATAATCTCTCTCCTTTTCAAGGTAAGGGGGAAAGATTTTCTAAAAACCTCACTAAAGTTTACTCCTGCTTTTGAACATTTGAATTAAAGTGTACCTTCATAATATATATAACACTCTTAGTCATAGATATTATGCAATCAGCAAGGTTGGCTGCCATCCTTCCTATCCTTGCCAGTAAATATCCTTAAATTTTTAGTTTGACTGCTGATATTCCTTATACAAGAGCAGTTGAGGTACACTTGGGTGGCTGGCAATGTCCTTTTCTCCTTCACATTAGTTTTCCATAGCACCCTCAATTGGAATCATTCAAACATAAGATGTCAGGCATTCCCTACCTTCCCAGGGTACAATGGGTTGTCTTAATTCATTATATGACCAGCAAAATTAAGGAATAAAGCATCAACTAGGGTGCTATACACAATCTCCCAAGCAACATCTGCAACCCATCCAAACATCAGTGGTCATCTGAAGCTTGCCCAATGCATCTTTTACCATCACACTTTCCCCGTAATGGCCAGGAGGCACCCATTTTCTATTGTAGGCATTCCATACATACGAAGGGTGTTCAAAAAGTAAATACCATTTTTGCATTAAAAAACTTCACAAACAGTGTTTTTGTTTGAATTTATTTTTACATGAAAGAGCAAACCTTAAACTATTTTTCTACATAATATCCACTGTCGTTCAGGTATTTTCATGTTTTGAATTTTTGAAATTTTTAAGTCAATACAAGATCCAGACGACAGTGAAATATGGTCATTTTGAAATACATAATGGATATTTATTGGAATTTTTAAAATAAAGCCTTGCCTGTCTAAGATTATAGAACCCATAGATAAGTTCCCTTTTCGGACCCTGGAGTGAAATATGGTCTGTTATCTGATATCTGAATGCAAGAAAGCCAAACCCACTGTAATTCATTGGCAAATATTTATGGTGACATTGCATTAAATGCTGGAATGTTTAGGAAATGGGTTAGACAGTTCGATAAAAGCTGAAAGAATGTGCATAATGAACCAAGGAGTGTGTGGCCTAAGGTATTCAATGAAGATTTGGTCAGGAAAATGGATGAGAAAATTCATAAGAATTGACATTTCATGATTGCCTTACTATATGATGAATTTCCCGAAATTTCAAGAGGGCTTGTCATCATTCAAGAGGGAGTGTTTGTCATTATTGGTGGTGCCATTCTTTGAAGAGGAAATAAACAAACTGGTCTGCAGTTTTGACAAGTGCCTCAAAAACAGTGGAAATTATGTCAAAAAATAGTTTAAGGTATGTTCTTTCATGCAAAAACAAATTCAAACAAAATTACTGTCTGAAGTTTTTTATACAAAAACCATACCTCCCTTTTTAAAATGCCTCATATAAACCTCTTGGGCAAGGCAAGGAAGGCAATAGCTTGAAATATGGGTAATTTCACATAAAGATTCTCAATAGGGCTAGTAAATCCAGTCTTCATTATGGGAGTACTTATGGCCACAGTATTCTCTATGTTTGAGGACTTCGGACTAGGTAAAAAAAACTCAATTTCCTACAGTAGAATGTGCTTGTAGCTTGAGGAAGGCTGCCTTGTGGTCAGAAAAAGAGTCAAGCAGCCTAACCTTGGATACCTTATGCAAAGAGAATGTGTGTGTGTCTGATAAAGCTACTTCAACTAATTTAGATAGAAAAGACTTAACATAAATACCGACACACTTACTAAGTATGGTGTAAGTGTACCATTATTTTATTTACTATGAATGGGATATTCTTTTAGTACAAAACTCATATTTTCCTAACACAATGTCAAAGAATGTTAATATGTGGTTTTCTTTCATAATCAAGAGCTTTTTCCTTATAGATATTTACTATTTTATGAATCATTAAGAACTGAATTGATTAGCATAAATACCAAACAAAGGATGAATCTTTAGCCCATCTACCTCTAAGGTTATCTATTCAACAAAAAAAATCCAATGTAAATTTACACTTTTGCCCTTAATGAAGTCATGACATTAATCTTGACTTAAAATGAAATGGTAAAATATATCCAAGATCAAAATAATGATTACAATTCAATGTTATTTCATTAACTTACTTTTTAACATAATAGCAAGTGTTTCGGTGTGCATACCTTTCATATAAAGGGTTTGTTACTGGTGATAGAAGATTAGAATCACGATTACCCATTAGATTCGATTTTGAACCGATATCAGCAGTGTTTCCATTTGATCCCTCAGTGGCAACTGCACCACCTCCTCCTCCAACAATACTGGATGCCCTTGCAGTTGTAGCAGCATCAGAACTAACTGGGCTTTGCTGGCCTATGTGAAAAGGGGGAAAATAAACCTGCATCTGTAGTACGTATCATTAAATAACTGCATTGTGAACAAGGTTAACTAATAAATTATTTTTACCTCCATTTGCCTTGGTGATGTAGCTGACATTATCCAAACTAAATGCATGATTTTTACTGCTAAAATCTAACTGCAAATCATTGTAGCTGTCACTATCATCCAGTGGAACACTCATTTGAAGAACCTATGAATGTAAAAAGGAATGAATAATTGTAGGTGCTGATTATTCCTTTTTATAAATTTTGTATTCTGTAGCCCAAAAAATATTTACCTGTGTTTCATATTCCTTTAAATTTGGTTCTACAAATACTGGGTCAAATCTTGGGACAACGTATAACCGCTGCATACGTTCCTTATAAGTCTTGTATCTGAAATGAATCATGCATAGCCATGAAAAACCTCTTCTACAGCATACAAATATATATAATGACCGTATGTCTCTGTAATTTTAATGTACTTGCCTCGTCCAGGAAACACATATGTACATTATTCCCACTATTCCCAGGACCAGTATTATACATGCTATTACTATCAGTGCATATGGAAAAACATCCCATGATACAAGAATTGCAGCTTTAGTTCTTTGGACCATCAAAGGTCCATGTATCCCAGAAGCAGTTGCTTTCAAATTACCAGAGAGTTCAAAAGTTATATTGGAAATTGATTCCTTGTCCAAGATTGACCTGTGGAAATTAAAATGTAAAAGACATGACTATAACACATTATGGGAAGTAATTTTGGATTGACAAAAAAACATTTAACAAAGAGAACTTTCTCAGTGACTCCAATCATCAGCACTGATTAGAATGTTTTGTTGTGACATCTGAAGGAATAAAAGGATCATTTCCCCTAATCATGCATTCCAGGAGAGGGATCAGTCCAAATTTTTCATCATTATGTATTTCCAATGGACCTGAATATAGTTCACCCTTCTTGGTAAAAATATTGGTAGTTAGTGTTAGGGGTAGGGGTCTATTTTCAGACCCAAATTATGAGTCCTTTCAGATAATAGGTTTTAGAAACATGTGAGGTATGTAAAATTTAGTCTGTTTTAACTTTAAAAAAATATTATTACTAATGAAAGATACCTAATTCTAAAGTGTGATGTGTTTTTGCCAAACAATGTGAAGTATTAAAAATACGTAAGATCTTATAACATATTAAGTTATGCATAATGTTGATACCTTCATTGATAATATTTGAATTTAAATTTGTTGCATACAGTTAGAAGATATAAATAATAATTTGTTATCCATGAAAAATACATTTTTCCTATAAAGTAGGGTAAATATGGACAAAATCATTTAAAAGGATAATTTTGGTTAGATGAATTTAATAATATCTCTAATTTTTAATACATAATCATGAAAAACTTTGCATCAAACTAAAAAATGCTAAATTATTTTGATATTTATTGGAAAATAGATCAACCTCAATGCATGGGGTGAATTTTGCCGTTAAACTTTAATTTAAAAAAATTGGATGAGCGAATTACAAATCTGAAACATATATCATTTCAATAAATTAATATTGAATTTAACCCATTTTCGGCCAGCCCCATGCAGGTAGAGTGCAAAAACTGCCAAACCATTAAGTTTTTTAAAAATCTTGATTTCACATTAATTTAAGTACTTAATCTTAATTAATGAAGTATGTATTTATGTCAATGTTGATGATGGTTTTGGGGTTATTAGTGTATTGTCTATTATTTACTATCCCTTGTTTATTGTCTATTTCATCATTTTCATGCATTACTCAAAGTAATGAAAGTGGGCTACTAAATCGACCCACTGGCAGTAAAAGGGCTAATTTCATTTATTAGGGCATTTACTATTAATTGGCTTGAAAATATAACAGAGAAATTTTAAATACTGGCCAAAGTCACCCCATCCTACAGTTGTAAATGATATTTGCAAAGAGAAAAATAATGGATACACAAATGTCATAAAAGTTACGAAAGAATACTAATGGCAGGAACAGAAAAAACACAGAATGACTTCAAAGGAAATTAATTGTACTGGAAATAGATAAAAATGGGAAAGCAAGGGGAGGGAAAGAGTGTACATGCAATTAAGAATAAGCATACCAATGTTGTCTGGGATGAATGCAGAGTTAGAGACTGCTGGAGGGAGTATTTTAAGGATTGTGAAAAAAAGGTATCAGATGATGCAAATGAATGCAAGGAGGTTGATATTTATGAATATGAGGTTATAAATGCTACGGTAAAATTCTTCCCATCCTTAATATTACTAGATTTAGCAACGTAATTAAATAATCCATGTGATGAATGATAAAACATTGGGTGCAGGTGGCAAATAACAGGAGTTAGTGCCTCATACAAGAGAACAAGGTATTTCTCAGCAGATTTCCAAGGGTATAAATTAAGAGAGTTTTTTAATCTCTTACGTTGTCTTATAAGGGGGAAGGGGTAAAAATTGGTAGGTACACATCATTTTACGCAATACCTGAATGACTTCTTAGAATTTGTAACATGTTCTTACAGCAATAAAATGAATGGCTTGTTCAAATTTTTTTACCATTTAAATAATGTCTGAATTTTTACATTTTGCTTCTACTTATAAGCAAGCATATTTTAGTTATCAGGAAATTCATACTTACCCTCTCTAATTTATGAATTATTTAAATTAATAATTACATACCTTTGTACTCTAGAACTATTCCTTTCGAGGATTCTCTCAGTTTCAGGATCAATAACATAGAACCAAATGTCAGTTCCTGAACTGTCTGACTCAATAGTATTGTTTTCAGCTAAGTACTGTCGGGCCACAACCTTTTCAACTCCAACTGCCATTTTACTATGATCTTTTAAAATTGACAAAACTATATTTTCTTTGTTCTTCACTACTTCTGGAGAAGCATCATCAATTACCAAAATCATGCGATGCTGCTCTTCAATCAGATTGATCTGGATGAAAGGAACATTCAAAATAATAAAATGATACATGAACTTATATTGGAAACACTTCATATGCATTATTTTAAATTTAAGTACTATTGAATGAAAAATAAATATTATTTTCCATGGTGGTCATTTTAGCATAGATTTTAAGAAAATGGTGATTGCTGCATGTATATATATTAAACATAAATCTTCTTCAGAGAGAACTCAGAAAATTAATAATTTAATGATGTTACCATGCTTCAATATCAGGATATATAAAATATTGCATACCACAACAGGGACTTGGGCAGCATTTGTCTCAACCTTGGAAGTTGGATTGTCTCTAGCTTCAACTGAAAATCTGAATGGCACAATGTTTGGATTCAAATCATCAAGGCTTCTCTTACTTCGAATTATCCCAGAACTATTTCCAATGGTAAAGTATTCAGTAGTGACTCCATTTGGCACAATTCTGTATTCAATTTTACCATATTTACCACTGTCTTTGTCCTCAGCCTGAAATAAATAGATTTATTGAAATCTATAGTTAATTTTTGCATTGTCATGAGAAAAAAGTATATGAATATGACTAATAGAAATAGGAACTTCAACATGAGTATTTAAAGCATGTCTTTGAACATAATATGTGAATTAAATAAGATACAGATATTCTATGCACATAAAATATTAGCTATATGTACATTTAATAAGAGTGCTTCTTACATGCAGGTGAAGCCGTACTATTGAACTACAATACACTAAAAAAACTCACTTGCACTTGAAGTATAGATGTATGAATCTGGGAGTCACTTGAAAGAGCCCCAAAATATTTTCCAAGGTCACCATTTAAGTGATCAGAAAAGGTAAATTCTGGCATATTGTCATTGACATCAATTACTTGAACCTTTACCTGAAGAATGAATAAAACATTTCATTGAGAAGAAATGGCATCCTTGTATCAGAAAAAAAACCAATTCAAACATTTCCATTGAACCTTGTGTTTTTAGGTCTGCAATTATGAGAACTAAAACTGTCTTAACAGTAAATTTCCTTTCCAATGTAGTAATGAATAAGAAACAGTAATGAAGTTATATAAGCCACCCAAAACCGATATCCATAAAGGTAAAGCTTCTCCCAGCAAATTAGCCAAAAATGCTTCACCAAAAAAGCCACATTATTCTTACGAAATAACATGATAATGCTCATATATTCAAACTAGAGTTTTGCATTATGCAGAATTACACTCAACTTTTATATTCTTGAGCTAATAATACTCTTGGTAAAAATAAATCCCCTCCCAGTCAATGATATCCATTCCTTTTAAATGTATTCTTTAATGTGACTGGAAAAAAGATGAATGACAGTAATACGGGATGAAAGCATAGAAAAATTGATTTAGAAAATTAAATTACTGTAATTAGGAAGTATGAAGGAGAATAAAGTTTGCTTTCAATTGTTTGCAAACTTGGTTACACTGCCTCAATAGGGAACTTTATTGTGCATACAGTAATATATATAATAAGGGATGTGATAGCCCAGTGGTTAGAGTGCTTTAAAAGTGCATGAACAAAAGAATACATGAAAGTTTTTGCACCATTGAAAAATCCCCTAGAACATCAAAATATTGCTGTTTTTTATGAAATGGAATAGGTTTTGACTTTATGGAATCTTTATTGAACTGATTTTCCATAAACCGATTAAAAAATGGCAGCACATCTGTGGAGAGTGATCAGTGTTCGGGGAGGCTTAGAGAAGCTGTTCACAGCGCAGCTGTCATTGAGAAGTTGTAAAATTTGTTAATCGAAGATCATCATTTGCAAGTAATGGTAATCGCTGACAAGTTTGAGATCAATAAAGATTCCACACATGCACTTTTTACAGGAGAAATTGGAACTGCACCAAGTGACTATGAAATTTGTACCCAAGCTGCTGATGCAAGATGCACTGCCAACACTAATCCTCAGTTTCTCAAAATTGTGATAACTGAAGATGAGTCTTAAATTCAGATGTAAGACCCAGAAAGCTCCTGATTAGAGAGTAGAGAGGAGATAGCAGAACACAATGGCAGAGCTGAAGGCCATTTCAAAATATGCCTTCCAGAAGTGGAAGGGTTGGTGGGTTATGTGTGTTGAGGCACAAGAGACCTACTTTGAAGGGGATTAGGGTGCCAACTCCATCTGGTAGAAAACATTTTTTTCATTGACATTGAAGGTCGGGTTCTTTTTAGGCAGAACTTTTATCACTTAAGCCCAGGCAAAATATACAACTCTGATGACTTCTATTTTGAGTGAAAATCTTGATAGAGAGACTAGTTAAATTGGTAGTGGACGGTTGACAAGAATCCTTTTTTCTCCTGAATGTTAAGCAAAAACTTGGCATGAGACTATCTTGTATGGTTCAGCCATCATATTAATAATATAAACTTTTTGGTCATGGAGTACATCTATGGCAATAGACTTTATCATAATTGAATATTCAATTATATAATTCTATACCAGGACTGTTCAATAATAATTGATCATAACTATTTAATTCGCCTAATTTAATATACAAAAATGTAATTGTATGTTTTACTCTTAGCTTGAAGTGCAATGCATATGTGGTACAAGTTTCATTGGTTTAACTTCATTATTCCATCAGGGGCAGCTGTTATAAGTTGAAACATGTTCAGTTTCCTATGACAACCTTTCTCTTTCCACAAAGGTGTTTCTTCACATGAAAAGGAAAAATAGGAGAACAGGAAAAAGTCACATGGGGCTATGTCTGGATTATAGAGAGGATGAGGAACACTCCTCACATTGATTTTTGTGAGATATTCACCCTGCAAGCAAACATCCTGTTGTTCAGTTTTGTGTGGTCATGCCTCATGTGCAATTTTTCTTTCACCAACATGTAAGGGTATTAATGGGCAGCAGTATTACTGCTAATTTATGTATGAGCAGTTACTGGAGCTCTAGGCCCATCTTCCTTTGTAATTGATTGTCTCCCCTCTTTAAACCATTTTCTAGTTGTGCTATGAGGAAGAACAGACTCTTCAACAGCCTTCATTACATAGGTCTTGATAGATGATATATTCTGGCAAAACCAAAATTTCATTGCCGCAGATTTCTCATCATGTAATGTCGAACAAGCTGCCATATGCAAACTGAACATATTTCAACTTGCATTGGCTGCCACAGATGAAGTCAAATCAATGAATCTTGTGTCACATTTACATTACACATTACGCTAACAACATGGCAAAATTTAAATTTTTGGACTATTAATTATGCTTATTAAAAATTATGATCAAATCTTTATTGAAAAGCCCTGATAGTTAATGAAGACTGAGAACTTGCATAATGATTCAAATTTCATTTGCACATGTTCATATTTTCTAACCCAACTGTATGTACAATACTTTTTGGTGATTAATGCTATTAAATTATAATTGCAATCGGTTAGTTGAAAACTATGCAATTCTTTCCACAATTCTAAGGTTTCTTGAGGTTTTTATTAAGGAGTATATGTGTATTTTCATTTCTTCTTCCAGGATTATGACTAGAGATGGGTGTTTGAAAATTATCATCATAATTTTTTGATACCATTTAATTTTCCTAATTAAATGCTTAAAATTGAAAATTATGGCAATTTTTGGACATGACCATAATTACAAGGTATTTTAATAATTTTAAGTAATTTAAACTAATTTACCTCAAATGAAAATGACTTCCCTTTAATTTACCTATCTCTACCAAGCATAAAAGTCACTTTTTTATTTCAAGCATGAGAAGCATTGGAGACTTCATAATGAAGAAATTTCCTAATGGACTGCACATGGAATATGACAGTCTCATGTAAAAAAAATTTATCTGAAAATTGAAAAACATAGAAAGTAGCCCGGTTCTTTAAAAACTATAATGAGAGGACCCAGAGTATCATGCAATTAATATGTGATTTGGAATGGAAATCAATAGAGAATCAAACACTGAACAATATATATTTAACTTATTGAAAAGCTACAAAACATGTGATGTTACTTGCAACACAAGAGGAAGTAATCCAACCCCTATGCTACAATGGCAAGTCGGACAGTGATGATAATATTAGAGAAATAGCCAGTCAAACTGATAGATTCAAGAATTTATTTTTCCCTCCTACAGTTCACCATCAAAACTCGAGGAGAGGAAAATGAGTTTAGAAACCTGAACAGAAAGAAGCCTCGGATGAAGGCATTTATACATATGAAAAATATTAGAGAGGGCTATAAATCTCGAAATACTCGGAGCAGAAACGAAACAGGGAAAATAGAAAGTGATCTCCAAAACACAAAAAAATATTTGGAAGACTTATTTCCAAACCCTACTCAACCCCCCTCAACCCAAGAGGAAACCAAAAACGGTCATGAGGTGAATGTGCATGCTAATATGGAAGAAAGAATAGAATCTCCAACCCAAGAAGAGAGAGGTCAGAGATGCAATAAAGGTTCAAAAAAATAACAAGGCAACAGTAAAAGATGATATACTCTCTAAAGTGTACAAATTAGGTAGAGAGCACTTAACAGAACAAATTCATGCTCTGATTACAAAAATATAGGGAGAAAAGACAATCCCTAAATACTGGAGAATGAGTATTATATACTGTAAAAATCACAGTAATCAACCCGAAGGTCGGTTTGGTAGGTGAGGGTAGAG
>LYUA01002173.1:135438-149006 GCA_002093875.1 Calopteryx splendens | reverse complement strand
AGCAATTACAATGCTAAAAATATTTAGGTTAATGTCTGAACAAAATCTTCGATGCTTGTAAAAAAAAAGCACCCTGAGCAATTTAAATACCTCCGATTTAAGTCCACTAGAGGCATGGAATTGAGTAGATGCATATGCTGCATCACACACACTTGAGGGGTTAAGGTGTTGAGAAAATATTTCATCATGCATACATGCATGCATCAATGAAAGCATATGTTTTAAACTGAAATTTCAATAATTCAAATTTTAATAAATCATTGATCATGTAGAACATAAGCATCTGTATAACTTCAAATGCCAAAAAAATTATAAAATTTGAAACAAGTATGCTAAAAGTGATGGTAAAGAAAATATATAATGCCGAATTCATTAAATTAACACTTATGAATTTAAATAAAATGAAAAGCTGCATGCCAAGTAAACACTGAAAAGTTATAAATCTGAAATTATAAGCTAGTAGGGGGTCTTATATTGTATAAGTACTACTTATCAATTATTTTGTTTCTTAAAGCATTACTTTACCTTTATTATCAATTCAAATTTCTTTGCAATAGATGTATCAACTGGCCTGATCTGTTTTACTGCACCACTTTGAGGATTTATTTCAAAATAATCCTTGTAGGTAGATGGCATTCCACTTAAGAAGGTGTACTCTATTTGTGAATTAATAGAATCTCTGTCGACAGCACGAATCCGGACTGGATTGATATTGAGAATTCCAGCCAAAATTCCTGATGATACCTTAAGCACAGAAATATGTAATGATTTTCAGTGGATTTCAAAAGTGGCTTGAAATATTTAGTCAAAGGTTAATACAGGAATATATCATGATATTAAATCAGGAATGGAAAGCAAGAACATAAAACATTATAATTTACTGTCCATAATAAAACTGGACAGCATTATATAAAAATTACCATAATTATTATTTTTCTGCATTCATGAAAACTTTTTGGGTGAATAGCATGTCAGCATTCATGGTTAAAATATAATAGTATGCTTTGAGCCAACACTTGAATAGCTCTGTTCAACTTTGCAAAAATTTGTGTGTAGTCCATGCAAATATTTCTTACAATACTTTTACTTTCAACTTTGTGAAAGGTTAATATGATTGTAAACAGCAAAAAAAGCAGCATTGACTTTTCAAATTTTTCAGAAATAAAATGAAATTTGGAGAAATTTATAAAGACCTACAGAAGCGGTGTATTCTGGGTTGGTGCAGACTCCATCAGTGAGAGCACATCCCTGGTGGGCGAACATGGGTTCTTGATCATCTTCATCTTTCACATCTATGGTTAAGGTGGTTGTAGATGAAAATCTCTCTGAGGAGTTTCTTGCACGGTCCTGAAATTGAAATGTTATTAGTTTTCATTTGAGTGCAAAAATATTAACACAGATGTAGCTGTGTATTGAAAGGAAAAATATTTTCCTTTGAAATATGTAACCACATATACTGGGAAAAAATATAAATGTCATTGTAGACATGCTTATGAATTCAGTTTAAAATATTTTTATCAACTGCCATTCATAATCCATAGCTATTATGCACCAATGCAATTTTCAAGTTTCATACAATTTTTCCAGATTCACATATGCTAGTGTGATTATATATTATCAACATGTTCACAGCTGATTACATTGAATAATGACTGATTTGTTGTCTTTAACTTTGAGGTAAGATAGCTGATATTTGCAATCACTAAATAATGATTTCAAAAACCCCATTCTTAATACTAATATGATAATAAGTAATTTGTCACTGCCCTTCCATTATACAAGGAAACAATATCCCATGCACACGGGCATGAATCAATAGCTCATAGGGGTAGTGCTATGTAATACACTTATTAATTATTGGCAGGTGTGATTAGTTTTAATGTATTCACTAGAGTGAGAGAGTACTGGGGTCAGGGAACCATTTTAAACCATTTTGGCAAAAATTGGATTAGAAAATAGGCAGGAGTATTCCGATAATTAACTGGAATATGTAACAATATTGGAATTAGAATGGAATTTGGAGCATTGATGAAATCATACCAGACATCCCCATTACCTATTTGAAATAAGAATAAAAACTGGTGGAAGAATATTTTTACAATTGAATAAAGCCAAATAACATTATCTCTTTATGGAAAAAGAGAAATACACAGTTTCTTTGAGTTTAATGTATTACTAGTTCTATTGTTCTAATTTTATGTGAGACAGAAATATTTTAAAAAGCATTTGGAATGATATTTGGTAATTTTTTGTCAATATTTAGTCATCATAATAATTTTTCATTTGAATTTTAAAGAGGTACAACATATTACACATATCTTTCAATGGTTACATATGTTCCAAGGAGCCTCATGGAGGTACAAGATGAAGCCATTAAGTCAAAAAATCAAATGAAGGATCGCAACTATCATGATAAGATTCATAAAAGAGAATAAAAAGCATTCAAATAATATAACACAGGTAAAATTGTTTTACCAAAGTAAGAACAAATTAAAAAGGACAGACACCTATAGGTACAAGATCATGCGACATAGTATTAAGAATAACAGAAAAAGAAACTAATAAAAATATGAGTAAAGTAATAATCATATAAGTTGAAGAACTTCCCACAGATAGGTACTTATGATTATGCAACCAACTGGTAGCAAGCAATAGGCCCACTTCTTAGTAACAAATGGCTTTGGCACATTCACTGCCCCTCCTTTCTACTGCATTTTGTCAAGATGCCCAAGCAAGGGAATTTTAAAAGACATAAATATGGACCAGGTGAGGTTCCTTGTGGGCACCAGGGGAAAGGTTGAGTGACCATGCAAGGTGCATTGCAGGAAGTGAACATGTTAAGGCCCACGGAATTAAATTTCTTCAAGTTCTTAAATACTGCTAAACTGGTAGGAGAAATTACTTCTGAGTATCTTTCTATATTTACTAAAATATGCCTAACCACAAAGCTCTATTGCCAGATATAATTTCACTCTAAGAAGTCTGTCAATGACATTGGAGGAGTATCCTTATAGTGATGAAGGGGATGGATCCTCTATAGATTATCTGCAGAAAACTTAAAGATTTTATTTTGGGAGAATGGTGTCTGGAAGCCCCATCAGCAGTGGGTGAAAGCATTTTTTAAATTATATGGCACCATGAGAAAAATTACATTTTTTCAATAGTTTTTCCATTTCAATAAACTCTAAGACAAACCTGGAGACCCATCACCCAAAAAGATTAATAAAGCTGAGTGTTTCTAATTCCCTGACAATCTCTTCTAATATTCATTTTGGACAAAAACCTGGTGATTAGGCTTCCCAATCAAAGGTTTGGTTTCAAGCCCTGGTGAAGGCAGATTTTCAGTGGAATTGCTCTCCCTCGAATTGTGAAAAAATGTGGAGGCACCTGAAGAAGATAAGTATGTAAGTCTAGAGAGTTGAATCTGCATGTAGAAAGAAACACTGATTGAGGTGCGACTCTTTACCTTAAAAGAGGTACGCAAAAATCTTTCACTCTTGCTTCAACAGAGAATAACTTTATAAATATAAAAACGTGCAATTTTCCACAAAATAAAATTTTTATTACTACCCGGGTTTCAATGTTACAACATCATCATCACCTGATAATGATGTTGTAACATAAATAGTAGTAATACGGGTAGTAATAAAAATTTTATTTTGTGGAAAATTGCACATTTTTATATTCATAATGTTAAAATTCCATCACATCACGCCTGAAACTTCTCTCTTCGAGAGAATAACTTGTTTTGGAACATTCTAAGAAAAAATTCTAAAAATGGCTGTGCAAAGGAGTGAAATAAAACTTCTAAATATGAAAATTAAAGGTACATATAAGAGGGAGGGGGAAGCAATTTGTGAGCATGTCCTGTACATGAGGAGAAGGGAGTGTAAAAGGCCTAAAGTATATTATATAAAGGAACGTAAGGGCATAGTTTGTAACTCAGGACACAGTGTGGTTCTTAATTATTTTGACATGTTTTGCATACCATTTATTGCAATGGGAAAGAATATTTCTTATTGCTCCATAATTTTTATTGAGAGAATTCTCTTTGGAAGAGATTGGTGGTACCAAACCCTTTTCCCTCTACACCAAATCTAGATCTGCCCCTGCTCACAAGAATAAACTGATATGCTGGACCTATGCACCATGGATAAAATAACCAGCCCTGATTCCTTTGCCTTCCAAATTTTGGGGAGACACAGACCCTTTCACCATTTTGTAGACCCTAAAAAAGCCTAAATGGATTATTTTTGGGAGAGACAACCATACTATGAAATATTTTGGGGGATGCAATCCCATCACTCCCCTGTCAGATATGCCCATGAACACAGTTTCAAACTCCTCCCAGTTATCGCTTCACCCTCCTACAGTCATTATCATGTTATATTCTGCATGTTTAAATCAACACTGGTGCACTAAAAGATCAATACTATGGAATTCACCTGATGCAAATGGTACTTTGAACATGATGGATGAGTTAACTACCAAAACCACCACCACATAGAACCTTGGTTAAGGCACAAGAAGGCTCAAAATATTCAAAGATTTTTATTTATCCATTATTATATTAAAAGTTATACATCTTGGATCAAGGTTCCATGTGGCAAAATGTAGGGATAAAACTATAGTCTTAGGAAAGTTAAACATTGTAATATGTCTTCAGTCAGATGACTTGTTTGGTATCCTCAACCCCAAATTACATTTTGAATTTCCACATGAGTACAAAGCAATGTAAATGCACCGAGTGGCTTTAATACAAACGTTCCAAAATGTAAATTAGTCTGATTTGGTTAATAACTTTTAATTTGCCATTTTAAATAATTAATTCTTTCATCAGAAACGTATCATACAAATTTAATAACAATAATTAACAACACAAGGAGAGGACAGTGATAGGAAAAACTGAAGTGAGGACAGTAAAAATACTCTAAAGCTTTTGGAGATCTGCTCCTTTTAAGTACTCTAAGTTACATTACCATACTCTACTATGGGATATTTAGCAATTAAGATCAGTCTAAGGACCCATGGAAGGATTATAATATAATCTGCAGTATCACATATCTCCATTTCACATACACTGTTCAATGAGCAGTAATCATTGCATTATGCTCAAAGAATGCCCCTAATGGTGGCAAGAGGTGGTGGTAGAAAGAATCATCATCATAGTCTTTCAATCATAAGATTGGTAGACTCCAGCCCTCCATTCTTCTCTATCCCAAGAGTCAAATCCCTCACTCCAAAGTCAGTAGCAAGGGTGTCTCATTCAATTTACATTGATTAATCATGTTTTATATACCTCTGAAACTAATTTCAGATGATTGGATAGAAAAATAAGTCACAGTTGAAAATGAAAAATCATGTACCAAATGTACAGTGGAGTTGGAAATCACTGATTGATGCCACTGAGGAAACTTATCACAATTTGGCCAAGGACCATCTCAACTAATTTGATGTAACGACTAAAGGAGCCCAAAATATTGCCACACCAAAATTATAATTGAATTAAGGCATTACACCCAGGTTGAAGCACAGTACTCAACACAGTAGTTTGTTTGATAGGTGAGGGAACGGCTTATCTCACAAAAAACAAACATCAGGGGTCCGGTTACTTTCCCTGTGACGACTATGGTTTCCCAGACAGATCTGATGCCCGAAAAATCACATAGCTTGAGAATAGTTGGATTTCCAAAGTCACCGGGAATCAAACCTGGGTCCTCTGGCAAAGACTGAACGCTCTGCCCTCTAGGCCACGCCACACCACCCGAAATAAAGTCCGGAATTCTGTCATTAGGTATCAAAAAACATGCATAACAAATCTCTAGCTACATCGCGAATTCGAAATAAGCTTGGGACTGGGTACACAAGACGCCTTTTACATCCTATTTTCGCAATCGCAACCACATGTTCAGTTCACACGTAAGATCTCTTGATAGCTTTGACCAATGCACCTTAAACTTCGGATAGCTTACTGAGTTCTCGGCTTCTTCTGTTGATTCCGTAGTTTCCATTTCGCCCGTTGTGGATTCGTATGTAACAGGTTCAAGTGTGCTCGTCTCAAATATCGTTTCTGGATCATCGGTGATTAATTCCTCACACGACACAAACTTCTTGAAAACAATGAGCAAGAGAAAGATATAAACTGTTCCAAGATACATTTTGCCGCGAGAGAAGCCCATCCTAATGCCAGGAGGAGCAGTCGTCAAGTGACGTGCCTTTCAGCAAGAGGTAGCTACCATGGGCTCAGGCCAACGCTAGATGGACAAAGAGCTTTAAAAAGTGTTTGGGAAAGGGCTCCCAAGGTATTACGTACTCTTCCGGTATCACTCGCTTCATACAAACGTGAGAAATGAATCAAAGTTACGAATTCTCGAGGGTTAGATTCGCTCTCGCAGTGTCACATCCTATTCCTCACAGGCACCCACAGTGGGAGCTCTCTCCTGCTCGAACTTGCGTCACACCTCCCCTTTTCCCCAAACAAGGGCCAGAGAAGGGAAAACAATGGAACTTTATAGCTGAAATTATATCGTGTCATTGCACAATAAACTTCATGTATTTGTATTTGAGGACGGCATTTCGCAATACAAAAGGTGTTGTGTAACACATAAGTAAACATATTTTTAAACGGAATTAAACAGTGCAATGCGTAATTTATAACCACATTGTTTTTTAAGAAATTTTGATCTGTTATACGAAAAATGGAATTTCCATACGATCAGAAATGGAAATATGTAAGTATACTTATTCATGTTACCCGCCCTCGCATACGTAAAAATATAAAGCTTTGCAATGCAACGACATCCTATGCGTTCCTTTTCCCCTTAAGAATCCTTCCTTAGATTACAAGGGGGGAATATCAATTCAATTAATTAACCAAAAATGCTCAATTTAATGCAAACGTATAAAATGCACCAAGATGCAACCCGATCAAAATCATCTCGACCCTCAATCATCGCATACCGAATCAATGCATAATGTTAGAATTATTCTTTAAAAAAGCAATAATGTAAGAAGTGTCTCAAATTCTATTCTCGCATGTTTGATCTTATAATTTCTCAAGAGGAAAATTATTTCGAGATTCAATCTCTATAATATTACTGGAATTTATTAGGAAATCCGACCGACTACTGTGTTACTTGCGTCATTAGAAACAGGGTAGCAGTAGTTTCTAATTTGAGGTCGTAATGCTTTTAGGAAGAAGAGAAGGGATGAGAGAAAGATACCTGACGTCGGAGTTTGCCATCAATACCATCAAAATATCTACCACAAGAAGCTGAGCCCTCGATATGGAAATTAAGAGGTTACCACACTAATCGAATCCCCTGAAAAAACAATACAAATATGGTGCAAATACTTATTATTACACATGCACGACAATATTCACGTCGCATACTTTCATCGAATCTTACGGGATCATCCTTTATTTGAATTCCGTTGTATTGGAGCCTTAAGGTACAAAAATAATTTAGTATGATCTAAAAATGTGCATGGTGTAACAAGAGCTATTCCATGATTGCAGCAAGTACTTACCGATGCGACTACTGTAACCAGGAATCGTTGCGCACGCTCGTAGTCAAGACTGCGGTTCACGGTTATTTGCCCTTGATGAGGAAGATTGATGACGAAGAAGCCATAACCATCAGAAACCTTGGTCTTCTCCCCAGGTCCGTTCTTCCGGGTTGAGTCTTGCGACTCCGTGGACCGCGTCTCCGTCAAATCTTCTCCAGGCACCACCGCGTATTCCACCAAGCCGTTCACACCCGCGTCGGCGTCTGTCGCATTGATGCCCCGGAAAACTGTCGACCCTACGGGCGTCAGCTGCAAAACATAAATTCATGAGTTTGAAAAGCAACAGGGTGCGCTCCACAGCATAAATATGGCCCGACATACAAGCGTGGGCGTGTAAGGCCACATCTTCCAAGGAGTCAGGGTATTGCCTTTCATAGCAGACCAGGGTAAAGAACCGTTTAAGGGAGCTATAATATCTTAATTCGCGTGCTCTTTAAGGGATACCTATAAACTTCCAAAGGAAATAATACTATACTGAACGCATTCGCATGAAAATACAAAATTAAAAAATTAAGAACAAAGGAAAATACAAGTGTTACCGGTCATTGATTTTCAAATGAAAGGTCATAAAGCCATTAAAATGCTTGTCGTTTAATTTAATCGGTTAGGCGGCAAAAATGGTTACTTTTTGAATTTTGTATGTGCTGGGCAAGTCTAAGTTCCAAAAATTCTAAAATGATCGACGTGCAAAATAAAAATGACTACATTCGTTTCTTCAATGAAAGAGAATCACTAACTTGACATAGGCAGATAATTAAAACGCTTACAGCAAGCATGAAAAAATTTCCATCAACACTACCGAAAGAAATGGCAAAACTGTAACTCGTACGCAGTCATGAGCACAAAAGATATTACAATTAAATATGAAAGCTTACCAAAATACGAAATGTGAGAACATTCCGAGATGCATCAGACCGACAAACGGGCGATAGAAGTTGAAGTTTAGACAAGTCAAATAATTTTTTATTGACAGATTTCCACATCTTTGACCATTAAAAATGTTCAAAAAGAGTCTCTTCCATTTTCCAATTGATTTGTTATTTTTTGGGTGATATTGACAATTTTCTAAATAAATATAGATTAGATAATTTTCAGAATTACTTCAAAATGGATTTGTTTCGGAAATAAAATTTTCCGATACTTTTGTTTACATTTATTTTATCTTTATAGCTGTACAGCTCGAAGGAGCGCTCAGGATATATTTTTCAAGCGTAGTTCAGAGAGGAGAATTATAAAAGAGATTTCGTGTGATTTCCAAGGATGTTTTCCATTTCCCAGTACCCGAAAAATGATACACAGCTAAGGGTGAAGCTAATGGTGCCCAGAAGCGTCACCGGAATCCAACCCGGGCCCTCCGGTTAGTAGCTGAGCGCTCCACCCGCCGGACTACCGCGCCCCGTTTAAACGGATATCTAGTTTAAATTCATTCAACAATACCTAAAATGCATGATACAATGACAGGAGTATAAAACTATGTGGTTGTCATTTGAAGTTCTTAAGGAGAGTCGTTCAGTAAGTTTTGCTATAAGGGCCAAATATTCTATCTGCGCCACTGCGTACAGACATATTGCAGATTCTTATGAAGGAAAAAGAGATTCGGGGAAAATTAAGTCGCTCGCGCAGGCTCCAGCGCAACTCAAGTGAAATGCAGACGAGGCCAGTTGGAATTCCTATGGGAAGGAGCATCAGCTGCTGGGCTCTTGGGTAACCTTTAATATGCTGGGCTTTTACACATTTTACCCAGCGCTTTCACGCGTTCTATTCCAGCTTTTACCCTACCATCGGTCTCTTTATATCAGACGCGAAACAATAGGATGGGCGTAATGGGCTCTTATGAAATTCACGGATTTAATTGTGTGCAAAATTCTGGTCTTTATTTAAAAGTAATTGTCGCTTGACCAGTCGCTAGACCTCGAGGATTATTCGTAAAAGGTTCTCATAAGCCGGGATGGGGTTTCTTTTCCAAAATAATCCCCTACACAGAGAAGGGTTTCATAGCAGATGATTGAATTTTTCACATGCTAAGTTCGACGGCGAGTGAAATCACGCTCTTAATGAATAGGGCCACTTATTTTTCCCATGCCGAACAGGAGTTAGATTCAAGTTTTTGACGTTGTTGAGGGATTGGAAAGTGAATCATAATATCATTGACAGTATTTATCGTTCCGAACAAAAGTGGAGCGCGATACCGCGCTATATATAAATGAAAATGAGGATCATAAGATATTGTATTATATAACTCGTTACCTCCAACGTAAAAATAAGAAAATTGTGCTGTAGAAACAAATGTAGCAACTCTTACTGTAATAAACGTGAATGTTTGCATTCCCGAGTCAGCTAGCGTTATTAATTGAGAAATAATATTCCGCTCCGTTAACGAGGGAGACGTTTACAGGCCTTGTTTGAAATGGCGACCACATAAGGCCACCGATACCTGCCCCAGAAAGAACTATGCCTTGAGCACCTCGGTGTTCATGGCTATACCCAAATTATGGACCGAAAAGGAGGAAGGCTAACCCCTTGAATAAGGTGGGGCTTTTGAGCACATGTGTTCTACTAATTTTGAAATGGGTGAGGATTTGAAGGAGTGGACGCGAAGAGAAAGAGCGAAGGGTAGCAGAACGTTTTACAATAAAGCTATTTTTCATATTTCTTTGAGAAATCACGCTGATAGAAATTTTAGATTGGTCCAATGGATGTTTTCTATATATGTAATTTCCAGGCGAGGCTGATGGGCAAACGATACATACGGTGTCTATCCAGAGCCCCCACGAGCAGGACATCGGAATTTCCATTTTACAACTACCATTAAAATTGTCACCTGCTCGTGAACTATGTCTTGGTTCATAGTTTCCGGACAGCTATTTTCTGTTAATATCACTGTTCTACAGGAACTACCTAACTCCACAAATTTGGAGAAATCGTTGTCTTTTCATATCCAGTCTATTGATTTGAAATAGTGTATTGGGAGAGTATAGGAAAAAAATAGAGAGGATATTTTGTCCAAATGGTAAATAAAACGGATAAAATACGTTTTTAAAATATTAAATTCGTTAACACTAGCTATTCCATTTTTCCCATTTGAGAAGTGAGTTAAGAAGCAAAAAACGCATGTTTAGAGCCAAATATTTCCATAGCTTAGATATATATTTCTGCATACAAAAACATCATAAATGACGGCACTTGACCATACAGAATTGATTTGTACCATGAAATAGAACAAACTGCGTTCTAGTTAGGTGATTGCAATTTAAAAATTGAAAATGCAATAGGGAGTTAGTAAAAAAAATAGCATATGTGAAAAGGTCGCAATAAAATCCAGGCCTGATTCTCCAAAACATAAATTTTATAACCTTTATTATACATACCTCCGAGACAGTTGTGTGGTAAGGGGTACCGATAAACTGTGGAGCGTTGTCATTGACGTCAGAGACTCTGACAATGACAGGGATGGACCGTCTCTTCTGAGTTGCTCGCACAGTGCAAGCCAGCTGTTAAACGAAAAAAAAGGAAAAAGAAGAATATGTTTAAATTAAGCCGATTATAAAGTAAATACATTAGAATTACTATTTAAAGACTTCTAAGGGTTGAAACTGCATATGGCATTAGTCTGTCGTACGACTGCGTCCAAGTACGAGTGAAGGTAGACTATTATGTTATAAATGTTCTATATCAATATTTTATATTGCTATTTTATAGCTCCGATATTGTGCTTTCAGAGCCTCAGAAATTCATACATTGCCTATACACCTTTCAAGCCTCATTGTTAATAATAAAAAAATTAAACTGACTATTGGCGGGACTACTCCATCATGAACTGTTAGACTTCGCATTGGTGCTAAAATAAATTTTAGTCTACTTTTAAGTTATCTTGCTGGCAGATATGTTTCATTTAACGAAGATAAAACACGAAATTAAGTTCAAAATGCTCGTAAACACCACAAAGTAAGACTATCATGCATTGGTTAGGGGACAGTGGAACTTCCTAATCTTGCCACCTTTTCCTGCGTAATGTCTGAAAATTTTCGAAAAAATCAGACGAACTCCTGGATTTATGTTGTCATTGTAATGCGTTAACCAAGGAGACTGAGAAGGAAAAGCATTTATTAGACATAAATAATTGTCACGGATTATAATGAGATTAAAATTAAAGCAGGATTTATCTTTCCTCTTGGTATATTGCTCTGAAAGTATATTTGGATACAAAGATCATTAATTTTTTTATATATATGTCACGTGTTCATCGTAGGCATTGAAAAATGGAAAAATGAAATCAAGCTCGTAATAACGTTCAAAACTATATGAATTACACACAATAAAATTGAAAGTGAAATTCCACATGCATGGTACAACTGTTTCCATCGAGTCTAGTTCCAGAATTATAGATTAATGTACCAGCTTTAAGTCATTTAATATATTAACGTATTTTCAAAATATGAGAACAGAATATTATAGGATTATTCTTGCAAGCCCCTTGCAGAAATATTAGTACTTACCTGGAATACGATGTGTGAGATGCTATCGGCATCGCGGTCCAGAGGCTGGAGTAGCTGAAGTCGCTTGCCGTTAAGGGCGAAGATAGCCTTGCCACGGGGGAAGGTAAGCGAGAGACCCACCTCCCCGGAGAACGGGTCGCCCACCACCGGCAACTCCTCAGGGCTCGTCGATTGGCTCACCTCTGGAAACGACCAAAATACACGTCACACCCAAATATTTCATCGAAGAAGCATTAAACTGCTAAACTCATCCTCCTCTAAGTTTGCCTTAGTTGCGACGCTTGCGCAGGTTGCATTATCGCATGAAATTTACTTGGAGATATTTATAATAATGGAATAAATTCAGCTACAGTTAGCTTAGCTTAAAGTTCGTTGAGTGAAGTTGTATGCAGAATATGCACGAAGGCGCCTATTTTATAAAAGCGAAGTGTTACGCGCGAAGGAGTAGTAGGCACGGTGGTTATATCTTTTTCGATATCGTTGACTAAAGAACTAAACATGTATCGGAACCGCTGACGTAAATTCATGTACGTGCTTTCACTTTTTGGGAAGGTTAAGAGAGATTTCTGAGAACAATATCTACTCACTTCTTTGTTAACCGTCACAGGGAAGCAAGTGCGCCATTAAGTTTAGATCTTTGCCTAGTTGAAAGGCATGTCTCTATGGCCGTGGAAAGTAGGTGTGTCAGGGATTCTAATGTGTATCACATGCATCTATGCATCCACTAAAACATTGGGATTGTGAACACGAAAAAGCCGGAATCATGATGTAAAAATTAAATTTTTAACCACGGCCTATGGGCTGCGAAGACATGAACGGACAAGCAGATAAAACGGCTCACGAGCGGATAGACTTGTGAGAGAGAGGGCGAAGGAGTGGAGGGGTAGCCAAGGAAGGGGGTGCCGCGAACAGCCATCCCTCTCCTCTCACTGAGGAGGCTTTCGCGACGCCTCATCCTCGTATCCATTGGCTCTGGATTTTCAATCGGCCCGCGAGCACCATATATCAGGCACCGGAAGAGAATGATGCTGTCTGATCCTCTTAACACTCGGAGTCCCGGAAACCCATTGGAGTCATTTTGACTCCATAGATGTTTTTTTAACTTAAGCCTTAAATTTTGAAAAGAGTGTACTGGCCAGCGCCAAGTGCAAGAAGAAGTGTGTACCTTCTTGTCGTTTTATCCACTATATCAACTCCATATTTTGCACCGTTGTAAAACTTTACAGTTTCCGTAGTTTTCTTTGCATTATTTACAACATCCACACTGGGATATAGAGAATTCAAAAGGGGAACATTTTTCTAAAACTTTCCTTGGTAAATGGTCACAGTGATTTCTTCGTGCTTATAGACTTTAGTTGTGTACAAATCCTCCTTCGTCGTCTTCATAGATGCAGGAGCCTCCCTCCTTATCTTATTCATGGTCCCAAAAATGCTCGTATTTTTATCACTCAGTTTTTTTGCAAGTTGCAGAGAGGTAAAGTAATTGTCCGTAGTCATATTCCT
>LYUA01002173.1:116433-129260 GCA_002093875.1 Calopteryx splendens | reverse complement strand
TTTCTCCATATTCCAAGGAATGGGTTCAAAGAAACTCTGCAATTCCACAATTCCATAATCCCACCACTTTCTCCTATTTTTTTGTTTGTTTGTCGTTTTGGCTTCCCTCTCCTCCTCTCATTCCCTCCACTTCCTCCCCACACCCACCCCTTGGATTACATACATATATACGGCAACTTGTACATAATTTCACCTGATGATGCAGTATGGCAGAGAAACCCTGGTCGTTATAATAAATTGTGATTCTTGGAATTTCAGATTTTCTTTGAACCCATTCCTTCGAAGAAATTCGTATTCATTCATGCCATGAGTGTTGAAATGTTCCATGACAAGCTATTAAATCAATTATAATGCGAAACCGAGACGGTGACGCGTGTTTCACTATGGAGATTATTGCGAGTGTTTTATAAGTTGTTATGCTACTCTTACCGCCAACTCACACTGATTGAGGTAGAAAAACTTGGTTTTTCCACATGAAGTTTATTAGTTATGACCTAGGTTTCGACTTACAAAGTCATTTTCAGGTCCTGAACCTGAAGATGACTTTGTAAGTCGAAACCTAGGTCGTAAGTACGAGTAATAAAGTTCAAGTGGAAAAACCAAATGTTTCTACCACAATATGAATCGCTTCCACAAAGTGACGCCTGAGACCACCCAACTCACTCTGACATAATATCTGCATCTGAAAACACAATCTAATGGCGTATGGAACGAAGTGTAGAAAGGATTTGCTTAGCATGATTAGTGAGGAACTTAATAAAAGCAAATTATTTATATTCCAGGTTTTCATATCTCTAAGGACTCATAATTAACGTATAAATGAACGGTCATTAACAAAAATTCATATATTTTCCCGCCAAAAACTGTCCCCTAAATGCACATCGAGTGGCAAGGTAGTACATGGAATTCTTTATTCCATTATTTTGATGCTGAAATCTTATGGATAAAAGATAATATTATCGAGGAGTTATATTTTGTTTTATATCGTCTAACCTGCTTACGAAGTGCAAGCACCCATTTATTCGAATGAATGCGTGTGGTAAACGAAGTAACGTAAACACAATTGGTTTTTCCGAAATTTTTCCAAGAAACTATTTAAATGATTTCAGATTATGTAAGTTTTACAAAGTAAGCATCATAATTTGGGAAACCCTAGCTTACCCAATTCCAGTCATTCGAGAGTTTACTTCAGGCATGTTATATGACAGCACGAATACCATCAGTTAATGCAATTAAGCATTTGAATGAAGGCCAGTTTTATTACAAGATTAATAGCATTTCTGAATTCAGAATGAAGGAGAAATTGACGGTTAAAAAAATGAAATTGTGAAACTATTTTTACTCTGATGTATTTACCTCCTCGAGAAAAAAATGGCCAGCATTATTTCGATACTCATTAGCTTAGGTAGCAAGGGTATGGAAGGATCGAGATATCAAATTTCCCACCCCTTATTATTTCTCGGAATTCATATAATTTAATCCTCTCCTAATGGTTTAAGAAATAACCCTCGCAGTCAATCTAAATTCTAAATGTCGTCGTGAGGATAATCAGGTCCATGGTGATTTTATCTGATGTGAGGGAGGGATGTTAGCATGATTTCGTTTAGCGTAATGAGTATAAATTATTGATGTACCCATGTGAATATTTTTTGGTCATTTTTGGCTTCTTCTAATACATTTTTATTTCCCTCATACCTTCTCTCCATTCCCCATACCTTTCTCTGTGTTTATCCAGGGGAGTGGGAGGGGTTTGCGCGGGGGCGGAGAACTTCTTAGTGAGCAGCAAAAATCCATCATGGAACCGTATTTCATCATGCATCATTTTTCTTCGGTCAAGATTTCAAATGGTAGTGAATGCTACACACCCTATCTTCGTGGTCATCCGAGCTTCAGTGCATTCAAATCATACGTATTATTTTTTCACTACCAAGTGCAATATTCTCATCCCAATTGATTCCTCTTCTGGTGGTCCTCGAAACAATTCCGAGAAATAATAAGGGTTGGGCAATTTGATATCTCGATTCTTAGATACCCTTGCTACCTAAGGCAATGAGTATCGAAAGTGTGCTGCCCATTTTTTCCAGAGGTGGTATATACATCAAAGAAAAAAATAGTTTCACCATTTCAATTTTTTAACCGTCAGTTTCTCTTGAATTCTGAATTCAGAAATGCTATCAATCTTGTAAATAAAACTGACCTTCTTTAAAATGTTGTCACTGTGGTGGGAAATAGTCGCACATCTCAAATTTAGTTTGTTTTTTCGTCCAAGAAATAAATATTTTCACGTTACAAAAACGTAAGTGCTTCGATTGAGTGTTCTAGAGAAATAATTGTTAACCACCGTAAAGTTTGCCACTCCGATTTTTTGACAATGCCTACAGAGACTGAGCCGATGTAGCGTTTTTGGCGATGAATTTTTCACTTTTAAATTCAGTTTCAGTTATTTTGATAAATACACTCCATATTCTACTCCAACCGCGAAGCTCGGAAAGCACTTTTTCCAAGTCTCGTGCATTTCCATCAAGAAAACAGAGTCAGGAAAGTCGTCCCATTCCCTTTGAGGACCCTAATAGGAAAGGCGAGCGCAGCCATTTGCATTCTTCGCGCCACTCCCCCCCGGGAGCTTTTGTGGGCCGCCTGCCAGCGCTTTCACCGGCAGACGAGAACTTGCACGCTCGGACGAGCAGCCTGTGGGAGTGGGAGGAGAGGTGCCGTCGGAAGCGGTGCTGTTTGCGGTCAGTGACATTAGCCTCTCTCGGCTACTGATCCACAAGAGGCATTGAAACGCGTCAGTTCACTCGCATCCCAGGGAATCAAACGCCTTTTCCAGCAAGTAGCGCAGAATAATGCCCCTCTGCGGATTCTACAATTTAACGAATTGTCACAGGCAGTCGATCATCAACAACTGGGATACCTTTTGTGATATATTCATCAAACCCCTTTTCATTATAATTTGGGACCACTTTCCAAACTACCACCTCAGTGAATCCGAAACATTTTTTTAGTAATAACTCACTATGAATAAAAATGAACTCACTCGTCTTCGCTTAAAAAGTAGAAATAGCCTATTTATCATTCAAAACTCCTCATACTTAGAAGACCGCTATTACTTCGATAATCTTTTCCCGACGCTCGATCTCTTGGCTGAACGGCGTTTTGTTTATAGGTAGTTTTTTTCTCTTTAACCGTTATCCGCAATCCCAAGCTAGAATTTCATTTTTAATTTTACTAATGATCTTGGCTTAGACGCAAATGAAATTTACAGACGTTATTTTAGGCTGACGTTAATGGCTAAACTCAATATTTATTTAAAAATTACTGGTAATATAGATGCGGTTGATGTTTGTCGTTGTTCATCGAATTCATTAAAAAAAATTAGGAAATTGAGGGAGTTGATGGGGGGTGACATGCGAGATATAGTCACTCTTCCCCGAAGAGCAACCTCACCTTCTCGCGGTTGCCCCGGTTTTTACTGGCGTGGCTGTGGCGACCTAGTGTCACCCGGGATCAGATGACTAACTACCATTATCAAGTGCCAACGGCGGCCCCTTAGAAGGGTGGATGAGCGGATAGAGGTAGGGCACCCATTTGCCCTTGGGATGGGAAACTATGCCTAAAGAAAGAGTAGCCGGAAAAGGTCAACGGTATAGGACTATCGCCAAGACTAATAATCTTGGTTATATTGTCCGGATTAGCTGAAATATGTACTCCTATCGTATAAACAAAACGTTTTTCAGCTGGAAAATCGAAAACGCATAAATACTCCAGGTGGTAACCAATCCATAGTTGCAAATTCAAGTCATTGGATTCTGGAGAACATGCACCAACATGCCTGAGGAAGTTGAAACTCACTGGAAACCAGAAAAACAAGATCAAGCACAAAGGAAGAAACGTTTTTGCAACAGTAAACACAAATTCTCTTATGAAAACGGCGAAACTTAAACAATTGCCCCACACATTAACTGAACATAATATACTTATTGCTGAAATAAAAGAAATAAGATTTTCTGACGAATAACCTTTTGAATCGGAGGGATGTAGAATTTTGAAAGAGAAAGTAGGAGAAAGGGTAGTGAAATATGTCCCAAATTTGGGAACAGCCTTTATGGTGTACTGTCATATTTTGAACTCAGTGATAGACTTCCAATCTCTTAATGGTAAAATAATAATTGCTGTCCTTCACATGATTCTATAAAATATACATATTAATCAGTGTTCACCACCAAATAACCGGGTTAACAAAACAAATAGAGAAGAAATAGACAATTTCTGGGAAAAACTAGAGGAATCATGAAAAGATTCGAAAGAGAAGCACATTAATTTTACAATAGGTATGATTCAATGCTCATTTAGGCAGACAAAGAAAATTAAGAAACACTGTCGGACATTACCCAGCACATAAGAGTACCAATAGATATGGCGAAAGACTAATAGACCTCTGCAAAGTAGCTAACTTAATAATCAAGTCTACCGCCTTTAAACATCTTCCAAGAAAGCAGAAAACCTGATTTATCCAAATTCAATTTTAGGTGAATTTCAAATAAATCATGTAGCAATATCGAGAAAATCCTCAGAAGAATTCATCAAATATGTCTGCAAAAAACCTAAACTGGAAAAAGAGCTTTACAAATAAATTGGAATCTAAAGGCCCAGAAAACTGGGAAAAACTGAAAGATTCCTTAGTCAAAACAGCCGAAGGAACAATTCCCTTGGCTACAATCAAGAAACACACTTGGTGCAACTTGGAATTCGATGATGATATCAAAAGAAGACAATGAGCCGGGAAAGCATGGGGTATAAATAAAAGCATGGAAAACAGAACCAACGCCCTTGAAGTTACGAGGCTAACAGCCACGTTAATCAGGATTCGAGAAAGAGAAACTAAGATAAAAATCAAATTAATCAAATGAAAGAAGACCTTTAAAAGAGTTACACCAATGACTTTTACAAAATGTATAAACAAAACTTAAGTAAATACTCCCCTTCAAACCTTTCATTCAAAAACCAAAACGAGAAAATACCATATAAAAATAAAGAAAATTTTGAAATATTAGCCGATTATTTTGAAGATCTACTAAGCTATGAATGCCCCCAAATATAGACTTCAGCTTCAAGCAAGAAAATACTCAGTATCCAAACTCTCTCCCTCCAACTAAAAAAGAAGTTATTGAAATAATGAAATCCCTAAAAAACAATGAAGCCCCAGTGGAAGACTCATTAATAGCAGAACTCTAAAAACATACAAATAATATATCTCTGAACAATCTCACTGAGATAACTGAAAAAAGTTGACAACTGAGGAAATTCCACAAGACTGGTCAATCCATAAACCAAGAAATGAGATAATAACGACGTAAACAAATGCAGAGGCATATCACTGTTACCAGTTAACTATGCAATCTTATCCAAACCTTTATTAATCGGAGTAGAAAAGCAATTAAACTCAAAGATTGGTGAATATCAATGTGGCTTAGAAAAAGTAGATAATGTCCAGAAGAGATATTTAAATTGAAGACAATAATGATTTACCAGAAATCCATAGCCAAAGAATTTGTACTTACTTCTGTCGACTTTATTTAATTGAATTGAAATAAGTAGAAGTAAATGAAGGAAAATATTAGGTGGCATGAAAGCAGGTAGAAAGCATGAGAAGTAGAAAAATGGTTTATTTAAATGAAGGTTGCTAGGGATTTTAGTGTAGTTTCAGGTGGGACTTAGAAGTGTAAGAGTATTTTTTTGCTGAAGCTTTATTAATCCATTCAACAGAGGAAAGAACGGGAAAACGGACCATATGTAGAAGGATAGTATCTACTTCCTCGAACCATTATTGGAGGGGTCAATGCTTGTCGATACACCTGCCATCTGAATCAAAGACTACAGTTGCATATTCTACCTGTGGACCTGTGGCGTCATTAAAACTCTTGGAATTAATTTTCACGAAATGATCGGAAGGGTGTTCTGATGAATTGAGATGATGGTAGGAGAGAGAAAATAAAGCAAAATATCTGAGACAGGTGACCAGTGGCTAAAGAAGGGCAAATATCGCCTTAGGTATGAAGAGTTCACCTAAATCACCTTCACCTTGAATCTCTTGGAAGAAGAGGTCCGGTTAGGTGGAAGAAACAAGAAAAAATACGCAGGATCATAGCAATTAGTGTGTGGAGTCATACTAAAAGTAAATATCGTGAGCTAAATATGGGATACCTATCTATTACTTAACAGGACTCAATAATATAAAAAAGGACAACTTCTCCCAATAGGTATTATTCACCACTATGATTCTTCCTGTTGAAGCACATAATTCAATCCCGCCGCCACCTCAGCTGCGATAGATCACTGGATCATTTTCAGGGGAAACAGTTGCATTGGCCATGAGCCATCCGCTCCCAAAAGCATTCCTTGTCCTCCCACGCCAATTGACCGTATCGGGGGAGTGATTGCCGTGCCGCTGCGATGTCTACTTTGGCCGCCTTTTACTCCACCCAGTATCCCACAGGAAATGAGAGTGAGCAGACACCAGTGGAATAGTTTGTAGCTTGTGAATCCTCTTCCGACGAATTCTTTAGGCAAAAATCTTTTGCATGAATTTCCACAAATTGAACGAGTCATTCCATTGGTGGTGGTATCCAAAGGATCGTGGTATTAAAGGCAACAGTTTGCAATTATTTTCCTTTTTATTTATATTAGCCACATCTTTTTAACGGTATTTCGAATGTCATCCATAGCCTTTATTCATATAGGCCTATTATCAATTCAGCCTATCTATATTCTTTCATAACCGTCACACTATGCATCTTATTTTTTAAACAAATACTCCTTGAGTTCCTACCACCGCTTGCATGCGATAATCTTGTCTGGATTGCATATTTCGCCAGTTTTATGGCCAGCCATTTTTTCTTTCTTAGAAAAACATTAATGTTTTGTTAAACCTTTCATTCTACCAACAACCTTTCTGCCAACCTTTGTACTCCTTTTAATCTCTTCATCTATTCCACCATCTTTTGAAAACATTCTGCTAAGATACACAGCATCCACTCTTTCAATTATTTCGAAATTTTCGCCATCACTATGCAATCATTCTTCCCGTTCTCCTTTTCAAACCCAATTTCCTTCGTTTTAAACGAGTCAACCTTCAATTTAATTTTTTCCTTTACCTCACTAAAGACATATTTCCCCCCCTTCAAACAAGATCAGAGAGACAAATCATGTTCAAAGATAACGCCCATGAAAGAATATTTTATACTAATTGTAAGTAGATTAGTTAACATCCTGAGTATCATATTCCTTAACTCCAACCCCTACTAGCAGCTCGTCTTGAATGCGTAGAGAAGTATTTTATACTTTTATATTTACTAGATGTTAAGGTATTGGTATAATGTTCTTTCATCACTTAAATTTTATAACCTCTCCGACTGATTCTAACTTTCTTGCAATGTATTACTTTAACGGTGCATATATGGCGTGAAAACACCCCCTGCCACTCACCCTAGTGGTGGCTTGCGGGGTACCATGCAAATACAGATGATCCCGATATCTTTTGGGCTCTCAGCTAGCAATCGTACGTAGCAGCGTCAGCGTACAGAAGGATCCTATATCACTACACATGACTTATCCTTGCGCATGTGTCTTGTTAATAATATAATAAAAACTTGTAATGTCACTTATTAATTCATAAAACTTCATAATGATGAGCCATGAATACATCACGCATCCTTATTTCACATTATTCCTCATTTCAAGCCAGTCACTAATGAACTCATTCTATCTTACAACTCGCCATACTATTTTCACATACCTACTTATCGCCTTTAGAGTCTGCAATAGCTATTCATTCACTACGTACCCTCTCAAAACCTTTCATGACTTTCCTCTATTTCCTTTATGCCATGGCTTCTTCAAATCATTAAATGCAAAATAAACTTTCTTTCGTATATCCGTGTGTTTTCAAGCACTTTCTGCAGTGACAATAGGTGATCCGTATACACCCTGCCAGGCATGCAACCATATTGCACTCTCCAAATTTTGATCAATGTTGTTTTCCGTACTCTTTCAACCCATAATATGCCAAACACTTTCCAAGGTAAAAAGTATAACTATTCTATTATTATTGCGTGCTGCCATACTTCCATTTCCTTCATAAAATGGTACAATTAATCTGTTCCTCCAGTCGTTCGGTGGCTCTAAAATTTTCAAGCAAAAGTGAAACAATTCGTCGAAACGACTCATCACTAACTTTATGCCAATACTTCATAATTCCACATGATATACCTTCTCTGGGCAAAGAATTTCCATTTTTGTAAGTGGAAACTTCTTACGGCGGATTTCTCAATTGCGGAGTAAACTCGTGAAAGCGAATGCCCCGAGCGCGACACGAAAAAAAAACACGCAAAACTATTGACTGCCTCGCTCTCTCTTCTCTCTCGTCAACTCATCCGCGGCGATCGAGAGCGCGCCTCTAGCTTGCTCCCACACACTGTTATGCACTCTAGTCCACGTCGGGCACTCTTACGCGTCCTCCGTGTTTATAACAATCGGCGATCGTGTGTGTCAGTGACAACGTTGTGGTTTCGTCATGGCGAACACAATTTGCGAGGAAGAGGATTCACCTGCTCAGTGTGAGCGCGGCACATCCACTCCGGCATACGTTTTCCCCATTAAACGTATGCACACAATGATTGCTGCACAAAACTTGGGCAGACATTTCTCCGACAAAACGTTTAACTGCGATTGCCGATATTCATGAAAAACCCAGATACCTACTCATATTGATTTCTTTACTTTACAAAGGTGTGTACATAAATTTCATAAACGCTTCCATATACATTTACTTTCTATTCCTAGCTCGCAACCGGATTGAATAATTGGATTAGATATCAACTTACACGGAGAGCAACAGAGACAGAGATTGAGATGGAGACAGAAAGACAGAGATTGTCGTTGGGACCCTTACAAGTTTTTAGACTATATTTATGTGAGGGATTTTTCACTTCTGCTGTGTGTACCACGACACACAGCTTTTTATTCTTCCAGCTGTTGCAATTTCCATAAGTCAAATTTAACAAATGATATATTTGGCTCACTTTCACACTCCATAAGATCATCACAAATATCCACAAATAACTCCCTCCAACAGCCTGCAAACCACATTCATCACGGAGAAATATATCAACTCTTATGGTTTATTGCATTAATTTCTTTGCCTTCACTTAATTTCGTACCTAACATTCATTTTCAGAACAGCTACTATTTCCTTAAAAATAATTCTGCTTCTGCCGTTTGTATTCTTACCTTATATTCTCTCGCGATTTTTCCCTCTAAACCTCACGAACTATATTTCGAGTTTCCTCAACTTCAGCTGAAATCTTCCTCCCATGTGTACCTATCTTTCTTTGCACTCAAAGAACCTTTCATTTCTTCATTACGACAACCTCTTATACTCCAGACCACACCTCTTCCATTTCAATATTCAGCTCACCCAACGCCAATATTCAAACTGCATTTTAACACTTTCGTTTTCAATCTTTTTGGCTTTTACCTTCAATTGAATTTACTCTCCAATCTTCCTTGATAACAACGTTTTCCCCAGATCTACGTCTGAAACTACCTAGCAGTGGTTTGTTCTGTATTTGTTCCTCTCTCATTGCCCTAGTGTCCTACGCTAGCGCTCTCAGTCTCTCTTCATACACAAAGAAATCAATCATGCTCTTTGGATCACTTCTTTTCCAGGTATATACGAATGAATATATTTATGCATAAAAGTTGCATTCGAGGAGAACAAAACGTTTCCCGTGCATATGCCCACCAAGTTTTCACATTTTTCATTCACTCAAGGATTAACAAATAACCTCCACCACTTTTTCAGAGACATCCCTTTTAACACCGACCCGTGAATTCCTGCCTCCTTCTACTAATATTCACACGTTTAAGAGGCCTCTCGATTTAACCCATATTTACTCATTCTTCACACTTTCACCCTCTCCATATTCGGTTGCATCAAAAGCAACAAAAACATCTCTTCGATCACCAAATTTCATACGGACCCAGAGCAATCTAGGGAACACTCACTTGTATTTCCTTTAACGCTAGTTGCCCCAATAAGAATGAAGCCCACACCCTGACTGCCAAACCATTCCATCATTTTTTTCCACAACCTTGCACCCCTTGAGCTTTGTTTCGCATACACAAACTACATCCAATCGTCCCGTAATCAATTCATTGATCAACTCTTGCCTTTCTAGAAACGCCTCGCATATTCCGAATACCCGAATACCAGCCACGTCACAGCGTTGGAAATACCCAGAGCGATTACGATAATATTTAGAATGGGAAACTCACTTAAAAATTTCTTTCTATTTCTAGCTATGGTAATCCCTAAACAGTAGTCATGGAAGCAGCTGTGCCTCCGGTGGGGCGTGCAGAGAGACCTCGCTCCACCTCCCCGTTCTCCCTTCACCTCCTCGGCGCCGTCGGTAGGTGAGCCCGTGCTCTTTTCGCCCCCCCTACCACTTACTGCCAGCCACACTATAGGGTTAGTCACACTATTGTGTCATAATATTTCCGTATGTTTACTGCCATAATATTAACGTTGCATGCATTCTTTTCCTTAGCATGCAGGTTGAAATTTTTTTCTTCTTCTTCTTGTGCAGGAAAAAAATATATTTACGTCACTCTCCCGCAACTAACGTTCCAAGAAATCACAAAATATAATCATCGTCATCGTCAAAGGTTGTTTTCTTGCACAGGTCCCTGGTGCCTCCATCTCTCTCTCTATCCTCTGCCCTACTCTTCAAGTCCCCATAACTTCCTCCTTATAGATCATCATAGAATCATCTTCCTTCCTCTTTTTGGTTATCCGTCCACCGCTCCTTCTAGCACATCACCTAACAGGCATTCCCTCCGGCGACACAAATAGCCTCTCCCACTCAAATACCAGCCTCACCTTCACGTGGTACAACCTGTTTTGCACCAACGAGGATATGGCGATCGAGTGACTTCCGGGATAAGAATTCACCCCTCTATCAAGTGCCAACGGCCTTTTTGAAGGGCGGATGAGCGGTAGGGCTTCCTGTTATCCACGAGGTAAGAAATTACCTCCAAAGGCGGATGAGTCCACGAGGACCAACGGCGTCAGGATGGGGAAGGCATAGAGAAACCACCTCATTAAAGATCTCAAGGTATCCAAAGAGGGGGATACAAAATATTACGAAGAGCCAAATCTTCGTATCAGTATGAGGCTTTACCCTCCGTTTCTGCTCCGCGTGTCTTCATTATTACTCTCACTTTTATGTTAAATGATGAGTGTAGAAGTAGCGTAATGTGCAAATTACTGAACCAAAAACCTTAGAACCATGTTGTTTGGGCAATAGGGAAACAACGACGACCACGTTTTCTGGGAATGCTAGACGACTCTGCAAAGGGAATGGCACGGTTTATAGGATTACACCACTTATTGACACCTTGATCACATGCGATCATTGAGATACACACTAAATACGAAGGGAAAGCCCCGAAGTTAGTCTTTCAACTACCTTTACTTGCAATGACTGCATTTTGTATGCACTGCTTATACTGAAATTAAGTGACTATTTTGTGAAAATTAATAAACGACTGAAAATAATTTACCATTTCGTGATATGTAGACTAATATAACCTTCATTTTTATTTCAGACTTTCGTTTTCCGCACTATTTCGACCAAACTAGAGCGTGCTTTATCGAACGGAGAAGGAAGAAGAAGGAGGAAAAACTTCCGCCGCTCACTAAAAAAAAGTAGCGTCGCAAGCGTTTCAGCCAACAGCTTTAAATGTTGCGTGCAACAGCTAGCATCACCTAGAAAAAGCAGGTCATCACGCGTAGCGTGCAAGCTTTTTGAGCTTGATGCACGTCCGTCGTCAGCAGCGGTGGCATCATTGGTCAAGATAGCTGCAGCCTGAGGTGAATGCTTCTCTCCCCAAAAGGACGCGAAAAAACACTCGAGAATTCCAACCCACATTTTTTCCAGCGTCTGCTCATCGCCAATACCATGCCCACTTATATTTTTCCATAATTTTCAAAGATTTAACTTAGAGATTAACCTCGTGACATCTTACATTTACGTACTACACCCAATTTATATTCCGAGGTACGTTATCGAAAAGCGCGACGGAAGGTGAATGGAAGAAAAGATAATAACCATTTTTCGTTGTAGCAGTGCTGAAAATTTGAGGCATGCATTCAAATTCTCTGAAGGAAGCAGTCTGAAATAATTCCACTTGAAATGCCTGACAACTTTATAATTTGATTGTAAAAAACCTTCCTTAGTTCACTGCGTGTATCACAATGAAGTGATCCATTAATAGCAATTAAAAATTGAAAAAAAATGAAAGAAATATTTGTCACTTTGACCTGTAAGCGGATCGTGAGGAATGGGTGAATGAATGCGTTGTTCCACATTACACTTGATGGATCAGTGGAACGATGAAAAATCGAAAACAGGGAAGCCAGCCTTTCCATTAACACTACCGTTGTGTTTACAGCGATTGGGATAAGTGAGTCACTTTAGTAGGTTACATCGTGTTTATTAAGCAAGATTCTAGCAATTGGCATATCGCTTTACACTTAATCTAATAGCCCATTCCCCATTTATGATCCTATTCACCCTTGGGCGAAGCGAAGAGTATACTAGTAGTTTGTGCTCCATGGTTTCATTACGAATAAAATTAGCCCAGTTGCTGCTTACAATTGAATCAGGAAGGAAGGATTCCACGTCTCTCTTACCAGATATCCACCAGAGAGGGTATTTTTCAATAATTTGTACATCAGCACTGGACCCTCGTCATGTGTACACAAA
>LYUA01002173.1:100979-116417 GCA_002093875.1 Calopteryx splendens | reverse complement strand
TTTTCAATAATTTGTACATCAGCACTGGACCCTCGTCATGTGTACACAAACATATTTTTTAGTGTCATTTCATCTGCCTCGTCAATTTGTTTTTTGGCCTCTAAAAAGAAAACATTACCCAACCAATCATTTTCACTATTTCAATACCTCAAACATTTCGTTTACAGTTACCCATTTTTTAGTGTGTAGCCGAAATATTTATGATTTTTTTGAGTAGGTATTTTCCGACCACTTTCACATCAATAACCTCTCCTTGACCGAAAGTTCTTCCATGTTCAATGAACTGACTGATCCCCGACTAAGAATTCTAATAGTTGGCCGACACCGATTACGCTTATTCGCATAACGTATATTCCACCCATATTGCGACCGAGCGCAACGAAAATTGCTGAGTACTTCCACACATAAGCCAATAGAAATTAAGTCAACGAAAATCTCTGAAATCGACTGCAGCAGCGGAGGATTTTTGTCTTAAGCTGATTCAAGGTTATTTAGTATCAAACGAAAGCTATATCCGTCTTCTTTTAAGTGTATTCAGCAAAGTTCTGTTTAATTGTTTCCAGGTTGGAGGCATCTGTAATTTAGTGCTCGATATTCTGTTTGGCGTCGAAGGCGTATAACACTCGGTTCGAATGACGAGTACTCAAGCTGTCTTGTTTCCTGATATAGGAATCTTTTAGAAACCTTAGTCAAAACAAGCAATACTTACAGGATGCATTCAAAATTTTCTTTTTAATTCTTCGAGTACAGCCGAGGAACTTCGCTCACTGTCTCATCTAACCCTTGGAAATATTTAAAAATATATTTTCGCGAGGCTTTCGAGAATCAGTGGCAGTGCAATCTCTCTCGCAATGATTTGTATTCGAGAATTGTCCCGCTTTCGACGCGGGACTCGGAAAGAGAAATTCTTGAGTTTCTACAGTAGCTTGGTGATTAACCTCTTCTCAATTGTAAACGTTGTAGATCAACGAGGGAATACAAATTCGAGTAAATTTTCCGAAAGATTTTCGCAGTATTTCTCTCTCCAAGCGACTGGTTAGGTACAGCCGGAACCCAGGAGCAGGTGCATTGACGTCAAACCAATTTATCACTCGTCACCCGTGAAAATGGGTAGCCACTGGAACTGTGATTCACTATTGCCACTTACACTAAAGTTATGCATATTAGCCCCGCACCTCACCTTATATTCCCAAGAGGAATCCTTGGGAGCACTAGTTCATTCTTGGCTGGCTCAGAGTGCCTTGACTTGTCTCTCTCGAGTGGGGCAGGTAACACGTTAGGATATATCTCACAAATAAATAACTAAAACTAGAGTTTTATAATATTATATAAAATTTGAATCTACCCAAGAATAAGGGAGTGTAAAACTTTTACAAAGTGCCCATAAGCGTTGACTATCACTAACGTCTTCTTTTATGGTAAATAAAACTGGAGTTTTTATGTTTAGGAAACAAAAGTCAAATGTTTTCTTGTTTTCAAATCCAATCTTGTTTCCCCTTCCAAAGCACAAGCCTTTTCCAATATGATAGAAAATTCTTCCCTGTTCAATCAACTGACTGAACCCTGACTTACGAATTCTATTAGTTGGTCGACACCGATTACGCATATTTGCTACTAATTAGAGATTCTAAGTACTAGTACTTACGTGTTCCCCTACTTTCCTCAATGTCGAGAATTAGGTTTGACTGATTTGATGTTGCCACTTCGCACAAGCCTGAAAAAAATAAGTCCAAATTAAGAAGAATATGAAATAACTAGCTTCACAATAATGTATTTTGAGAGTACGTTCGATCACTTAACGAAGATATTTTTTATTTCATAACTCTCATTATTATTGTGTTTTAATTTAGCTTTCATGGTCATATGTGGATTAAGAATACATTTAATTGATATAGTCTCTGGTTAATATTCAGCTATTGTACAAATTTTAATCTCCCAATTAACTAAGTATTAAATGAGAGTAGATAAATACACAATTTTTCAAATAGCTTGAGAAAAAAAAGCTCCCTTGGCACAGAAAAACCCAGGAATATTAAAATTTCTGAAATGTTAATGCACTTGAGCGTACTTCTTAGTATCAGTGTTCTGGACAGTATGTAAAAATCGGCAGAACTTTCTGATGATGTACCAAAGCCTAGAAAGGTACTGCACGAGGCAAAGACGAAGAGTAATGGCATTTTCTCAAAGGGAAAATAAATTGCATGGCGAAAAACAGCAAAATTTTCATTGGAACGAATTTCAATTTGAATTGGGGTCCTACGTTTCGAAATCGGTAAGCACTGATTGAAAGGGGCAACATCACCATCAAGGATGTCTTCTAACACCGGAAGTCTATTTCTATGGACGATATGATGAAATCATTGGTTCTGACTTTGCCTAAGTTATAGTATCTTTTAATTCAATAACTATATAGGCTACATTTTCATGGAATAAAAAAAGGCTCTTTGCGCCAAAAATTGTTCATTTAAAAGTTGAAAGATCTACACTTCTGCCGGTTTGGATGTGGAACACTATAGCAGGAATGACGTTTTTTGTTCTAGGGAGTGATTTATTTTGCTTTGCTTGATTTTGGCTCTTCAAACTTGAACATTTAATACAATCGTTGCCACTTGAGCATTTCTCGTGTCGACTTCATTAAATTACGGGTGGGAGGGCGAAGAGGCATTTCGTCCAGGAGAAGGCCTTCGAAAGAGTTTTTACATGCATCCATAAATAATGACTGAATGGAAGCAGAAGCCTATGTTTGATAGCAAAGAGGATATAAACTTTAAGTTTTATAAGACAAGGCTGCAATTGCTTGAATACAACTATAGGTATTGGTAAAATCAGCTTCGGACCAAGAGGAAGGTAAACCTAGGTGGTCCGTTTAGATAGAAGCAATTAGAGGACCTTATTTTGTATGGGAATGCATTATCTACTTTTCTCTGCAAATTAAAACTCTTAAAGTACGTTTTATTGATTAAAGTATCAGTGAGAAATCAGTGCGAACTGATGGAGATACTCATTTTCATATAAAGGGAAGATGCTGATCTAATAATATATTCTCTTTGTACTGCAATTTTAAAAGATTTCCATTTTTTTAGGACGTCACTTGGAGTTAAAAATACGAAATACTTGTCCAGAAACAGTGACCAAACCACGCTCGGCTCGTGATGAAAAATATGCTCACCTGGTGCAGCGGATGCATGGTGATCCACAACAATGACAAGTAGGGCGAAGAGAAGGGCCCCAGTTGGGAACACTCTCCGCGTAGTCATTGCCGCTGTAACCTGAAACAATGCAGGAAATGACGTTCAGTCTGGGATCATTGACAAAATCAGGAATCAAATCCTTAAGAAAATTCAAACAAAATCCTCAAGGATAAAGCTCTACTCTATTGGTGTTTGAAAAACTAGTGTAGTATGTGGCACTCTGTGAATCAGAAACACGATTTTATTGGGAAAACAGACCAGAGCGTAAAAAAATACCTTCAAAACAGATACTCAAGGTGATTTCTAGTTATAGAAAAGGGCAAGTAAAATGAGGAAAGAGTAAGTATATGGAAGGATATAAAAACTATGGAAAAAGGACCGATTAATCACACCTTGCAACACAATATAACATCTCAGGAGCGAAATAGAATGGAAAAGATATAGCAAGGGACAAATATATAGACCAAATAAGAATGGACAAGAGAGTTGTGTTAGGATTTGGAGAATAGTGAGCCATTTTCAGCTGGTTTTGGTCCATAAAGGCCATTGGTAAATTCTAATACTTGCGCTCTACAATTTTTTCAGCGAAACTGCCTTTCCTATGGTGGAAGAAACGAACATAACGGGACTTGGAACCTACTCTCATATTTGCTGTTCTCATGCTAATCAGTAAGGTGGCCCATACAGTAAGGTTGACGTGCCACTTGAAGATGGCTGCAACCTGTTTCTGGGATGCTTACTTCACGTCCCACTTGCAAACATCAAAAGCTGACGAGCACTAATCATTTCTTATTGTGGCTATTGATAACCCATTAAAGGGTACTAATAATGTGCAGTGATATCCACACTGTTTGGCCAGTCAAGTTGAGTACCAAAAATTAGCGACCGTAAAATTATCACTTAAAAAGTATTACTGCATAAGAATGACAAGGAAAAATTGTTGTAGATTATAGTGTAGACACATGGGAAACACCGAAACTCGTGGATTCTAATTCCGATTGGAGCATGGATGCTGTGAAGTCCCTCAATGGATTTTCTGCAGTTGGGTAGGCTGTGCGAAAGGACCTCAACCATAGGAATAACCGTACTTAATACATATGCATAAAACATCGTTTGACTATTGTTTCAATAGAGTTCAATGGAAATATAGAAGATAAGCTCTATTTTAATCGCTTCATATGTTGCCTCTGGGGGGGTTCGACTAGTAAATAATTTAAAAAAATTGAGAAACGCGCATTTCACTCGATGAATGAGCTTATTATAGAAAGTATTAGTCAATAAGAGGGAAATTTCGTGATAATTATCCGCTTTTCGAAGATGAAATTTGCTTTTCATCAGTGAATACAAGTACAAGTAAGGAGGCTGGTGGGTAACGCATCAGTTGTGTAAACGATCCAGTCGGACGTCCGCGAGGTCAAGTCTGAAATTATTGGATTTTTTAGGGACTGATGTGAGTACAAGCATATGGTCAGAAAGCAATCTATTCTGTCAATACCTAATTTTTATGATTATTCACCTTTAAAAAATTCTAAGGCAGGTTTAATAGCCATATGTTTGGGCTCGTTAAGTAACTTATAGATGCTATTTTTTACTGTAGTGACGTAAAAAACTGGAAAATACCTAAATACAGATTACTGAACTAGATTGTTGTTGCCGTTAACTTTTAGTAAATTAGTGGAAAGATTGGTGATGTGAAAGTTTAGAGGGTAGAGCATTCGGAAGCAAACTTAAGAGTGTCCTGGATTCAAATCCCTTAAGGTGCTTTGGTCAAACCCATCTAAAAATCCAAACGGTAGGATTTCATGTCTACCAAATCTTCGTGGGAAAATGAATGATGGCCCAGGGAATAAGGATCTGTTCACCTTAATACCCGGTTAATATGTGAATTTCACACGCCTTTAAGCCATGTTCGGGGTAAGCTGTACCCTAACCCGTCAAAACCAACTAGCCTGGTCGATTACTGTAGTTTGGTGGTAAGAACCGTGAGACCGAAAGCAGCAGTAATTGCTATCTTATGTGAGAAATCGTTCTCTTGCCCCTTATCTCCTCGTACCTCGTTTACAATCTTCTGATTTTTGGCGTAGTTGAGCACTGTATATATTTATGTGTGTAACCATCACCTTTGTACTTTGAGCTGGATTATTCCATGGACGTTATTTACAGGCGAAAATAATACCATACATAGAAGTATACTATTTATATAAGTACATATTTTTTCATATTTTCAAACTTTTTATAACTACAGTTCCAACTTTCATTGAAAAATCAATTGTTAAAGCCCATGACAATAGTTGTACATATGCCATGATTTATGCCCTCGATATATCCTGACTCCGTTAGAGGTCTGACCTGGATAGAGGGATTGGTGGGGAGCCTGGGGGAGGCCGATGATGGGGGGAGGCAGTGCAAGGGAGAGGGGGAAGTAGCGTTCCTGCACATCCGGCTGACCCCTAGGCCCAGTAGGAGAGGCACTTCTGTAGCAAAAAAATGCGGGCTTGGAGAGAATAAAACCTTAGATCTGATAAAGGAGATCCCGACACGAATAGATGCAGAATTCAATAAAGCTAATAGTTCGTTAGTAAAAAATGTCCCTGTTTATTGTGATTGAAATAAGCACTTTAGGTTATAAACATGGAGACCAAGGGGGTTTTAGGATGATGTGTTACTAAGTAAAATGATATCATCCACAATAATCCAATCCATAATATAACCATGTAGAGTGAAGTTCTTGATTATCAGTTAATTATTTGCAAAGGTAATAGTAAAGCAAACCAACGATCCGATATTTGTAAATAAATTTCCTCGTCTGGAGGAATTGGTGTACTAATCCCCCCAAAACAGCTGATGTTTCACAAATAATAAGATTATTTATTTCTCAAGACATAAGGAGGGGGTCACGATGTTGTCTCACGAATTTTCCCATATGCATCCATGGATGATAGGTTTCTGCGTTTTTCTCCTGCCACTTTTTTGCAAAAATGAATATTTGGCGAGACTTCCTTGAGCTTAAAATAGTTAATTTTCAATTCTGCAGCGTCATTGATAGAATATTTTCGTCTGCGTCATATCGCTCTATTTACTACCTCCGATGGTTTAGGTCCAAACTACTTGAAGTTTTCCATTGGTATTTTAGATGCCCCCCAGAGGTATTACGATAGTGCGACGAATAAATGGCCAGCAGGTCTCGGCGAAAATTAGAAAATTCTTAAACTCTTCTGGGCGGATATAAATGAAATTCTCCAATTGAGTAGGTAATCCAAAAACCCCCTGAATTCCACTAAGGTGGTATGAAATTTTATATTTAAAATAATTATCTACGGTGCCAAATTTGGAAGAGAGAGGAAAAAGTTAGTAAATGCAGTAGGAAGTACTCTTAGTTTCATAAATAATTTACCTTGCGATCTATTCGTGCACATAACATATATACGTGGCCATGAAGGCCAAGGCACTCACTTATATTTAAATAACTTTTCAATCTAGCCCTTGGTTGGGAATAAGGGTTCAATTTGAGTCGTTTGTCTTCAGCTAGGAACATGAACGGATTGAAAGCGACGAGCAAATAGAAAGCAGCTGTAGGATCGCTATTCAACTGCCTTACTGAACCAGAAATACCTTTACCTCCTTCTCCGAAGACCCGACACACGAGAGTATGCCGAGGAGGCAGTTGGAAGGGAGGTAAGTGGGATGACATTAAAATCTTCTTGACGAGATTTCTCATTGTTGACATGAATGACATATGTACTTGTGCAGCGTTTTCTAAAATGTAGGCCAGTAGCTGAAATGAAAAATGTATTGGTAGGGCCGATAATTGAGCTGTGAGCGTTCATATAGAGACGAAATTTGCGGCGAAGAGAAACACTTGGTGATGGGGGAAAATGGTGGTAGCTGTTGGTGGTTAGTGGGACCGATTAAAACCGGGAGACTCGAATGAGTTAAGGGCCCAGATGTGCACCAACTCCCTTGTTCTCCTCGCAATGCTGAATTGTACATAACAGTTTACGGCAGCAGTAGCACGCCGCATTAATCATTTTTTTCCATAGACAAAGAGATAGGGCTAAGGGATAGGGAAAAACACACACAAAAAGAAGGACACCTACTACGTAGCATTCGGAGCGACGCTCCGTCTTCAGCAGGGAGAGATAAACTGAAGTTTAAGCCCTTAAGGGCTCGCTAAAAAATTGCCTCGCTAGTCAATTTTCCAAGAAGAACAAAACAGATAGTATGTTTTCCGTTCAAAATACCTTATATTTTTAAACTTTTATTCTTTCTCCAGTGATCGGTGACCCACAAGTTATCCCAATGAGATCAGTATGCGACTTGGCAGAATGTTCCTCACCGGAGGCCGAACGAACAGAATTTTCTCTACAGGAAATCATGCGACTCGAACCGCGATTTTCAGGTTAATAAATGGACGTGACTCAGAAGGCTAATCGACTGGATGGTGAGAAAATTACATATTTTTTATGAAAGCTGTGTACTTTTTTAAATATCTATCTTCACCTAAATACTACATTTGCAACATTTTAATCATTCCGATGTCACAAATAGTCTATAACTTCCATGAAACTCAAATGGTGGCTCCAAATTATGAGAAAGCACATCTGTCGGATGTAATATGAAGTAGGGGAGGACGAGGGAGCGAGATTTTAGGCTTTTAAAGGAATCAGACTTGAGACCTCTTACATAAATATTTAGGTTCCCCTCGATATGTACGTACATTTTCGGCTAATAAGGTTTCAAGACTTGGATTGTTAATTATTGGGCTTGGATGCTAATTAGTAACGCTAGTTAGTATTAGCCACTCTCTTAATTATACGTTGAAACACCGATACCATAGTGTATACTTTGTCCCCAACCCCTAAGGGTACTCATTCTTTATCTTTCTCTGGGGGCCTCGCCTTTGCAGATGTGCGCTACCCACTCCATGCCACTGAACTGTGGGTGTTTATTATGATGCGAGGGCTTATTCACTTCTCTTTGACCAAGTTCTCGAGGAGCTTGGAACAGAAAAATGTAACAATGGAAATGAAACGATGCGAAACATTATGATAAATGATGGTTCCCACGAGTATTACAAAATTTCTTTCCCTGGGAAACAATCTTAATTATAATTCCAACCTTAAACGTCCAGGTACAAAAATCATGGTGGTTTTTCGGGTTCCATGTGGATTAACTACAGAATGCTAACGATTCCTATCTCTCAAAATTTCCAAAATCACAGCTCCACGTCGGTGACCGAAGATAAAAACTAACCTTATCGATCACATATCATGCATTGAAAGACCGCAAGGATAAATCAATGGAAAAAAAGACATTGTGTGGTCGATATGAGAGAGTAAGAACATTTAGCCATCGTAAATAAAGCAAATAGCTGCTTAGCAATGAGCAGCTGTATATATAGATGAAATATTTCTTAAGAATTAACGCAACTTAGAGTTTGTAGTGAGGACTTAAGAGAAAAGTAAGACAATCACACAAATTTAAAATGCTTGCATACGAGACGCTAATACTCGTCAGTTATCCACAAACCCATTAGAACTTTTTGAATCAGGTTAAAGGAAACATTTCAGAGGGTGCTAAAAATAAAGGTGGTTTGCTTTGTGATGGACCTATAAGGTAAATAAAATAGTATTGTATGAAATGCTTACGAGGATATTTGAATTCCGGAAGAAAGGAATAGGTAAATAGGCAGATATAGGGTGTTTGCTGAAGGTCAAGCGAGGAAATATACATATTGGAATCTGGAAAAATATGCAATAATAGGGAATAATTAGCAAACGCAAAACAGGGGGAATAGAGAAAAATGATTCTGTCCACCAGTCCACCGAACGCCGCAGCGGGTGTCTAGTCAGTAAGGAGTAAGGAAAAGGGAAAGATGGTCTGCAAAAGGGCACGGATGGCATTGCTAGCGTTTTCTTGTCCTTGTCTCCATCACAAAGCTAAATCTAATGTTGAGTTTTCGAATCTCCATGGAATCAGTATAGGACTTCATCGTAATCTTTCAATGGCATAAAAGGCCATAAAAGCAGATTTCTTAAATAATTTGTCAAGGAATGTGAAACTATCTGAAAATAAAACAAAGAAATTCCCAAAACTCAAAGGGACACAATTGGAAGTTATCCCTATGGGAATGGACATATGCATTCAATGAAATACAGATTTATCCCAAAGAGGTAAGATAAAGTTCATTTGATCATGCATACGCATGAGGGACGCTGATTTTGGGGCTAAAATGAATTCACGCAGAGATATGTGGCGCCGGCAGGTGAATTTAAATCGAAAGAAATGCGAAAGAAAGACATAAGTAGCGTGGTTTCGAAATTAAATATCACAAAATTCGAGATCTTCCCTAAAGGGATACCTTAGGGAAGTTTGATGCGGATGCCATGAGGAGGGCAGATGACTCAGGATTTCTCAAGCGAGAACCATATGAAGAAATGGAATCCGTTTTAGAATAATTGGCATAGCGTAACGAAATTTTCCGGATTAGTTGAAGTTACTGACGCAGAAAGGTTGCCAATTTGAGGGATCTGACACCAGGAGAAAGAGCTACATATGCTCATGACATTAAAATCAAACATTTTAAGGAAAAATAAGTCACCTGAGCACAGATGTAATTAAATAGACAGAAAAATGTCTACCAATCTATATAATTACATCTGGGCACTGGCGACTTATTCTTCCTTATAATTTGCGATTTTAACTTCGTGAGAATTTGTAGCTCTTGCTACATCTTCAAAACTTTTTAATTCGTTTTGGAAAGCATTTTTTAATGAAACTTATTAAATTAAAATTTATGGTAAAATTTGACTCCGAAAGTGAGGTACATCACAGTACCTCCACTTTCGATCTTAAAGCGAGGCATGCTCTGACATCCCATGTATTCCAGTTGCCATCCCCCTATTTAGACCATATGCTAGACTTTCCCTGATGTAGTGGCGACATCCAAGTTCCTGAATGGATCTTCCCACGATTGATCATCAGCACACGTAAATATGTACTCATTTTATTCCAGCTACTATCAGCACGATGCGGAACGGAGCAATTTTGTCAAATCCTATCGCCTAGCTTTGCAGTTTGAAAATTTGAAATCCCTCCAGATCCGTCGGCGAAAGGAACTTGTAAGCAGAGGTGTGCGAAATGCATCGCCCATGCGAAGTCGCTGGCATCCAATTTCACATGACGATGTTGAGCCGCAAGAAAAGGCGATAAAATGCCATTTCCCCATATATACTGCTGAAATGTGGGAATTTCCACCTCCAATAAGGAACTTCAACAAAAATGTTAGCATGAATGAGGATGTAGAGCAAGTATTTACATATTCTATTTCGACAAAATGAAATCTGAGATCGATATCACAAACGAGGTGATGATGGGCGGGTTTTCAAAGCAGCTCTCCTTAATATGCCGTCATTATGGTCAGGCTTCATGCAAGCAGAAGATTTTCCAGTATTAAATTCGTTCTCTCATGCGTAATTTTAGTAATTTACTCAACATATTAAATTGAAAGTAGTTGATTTGTAATTCCACATAAACTTTATAAAAACACGACCTGGGTTTCGACGTTGGGCGTCATCAACAGGTACTTTCTACAGAAGACATCATTGTATACAATTCACCGTTGTTCATATACATACAATGATGTCTTCTGCAGAAACTACCTGATGATGACGCCCAACGTGGAAACCTAGGTCGTGTTTTTAATAAAGTTTGTGTGGAATTACAATGTGACTACTATCAATTCAATATTTTCCATAATTATTTCCCTAACTTATTGTATACATGTGCTAATTTTCCGCTTGGCTAATAAGTAACAATATTTTATAATTAAATACGTTTCTTAGTTTAATAAATTAGTAAATGCTGATATCACTGTTTAGACTCATATTTGAACAAAAATTAAACCTCTCCAATCAGGCTTGAACTTCACCTTTGCCGAAACAGCTACGAAGCAATATACTCGGGATACTTGTAAAGAAATACATCCATTCATAGACCGAGAATGTAGGCATTAGTACTATAGGAAGCCAGAGTTGCAGAAATTTCAGCTATTTAATTGCACATAGATACACACCCTTCCCATTCATAGGGTAGTCAGAAATGCAGAAGTATTAAGTTACGAAACGAAAGTCATTTTCCTTCTCTTCCCAATTTCCTCCACACACACTGTCCTCTGTCTTCACTCATTTCGTATCTATCATGAATCTGTACGGTTAGGTACTGCAGAAAAACCACACATACGAATGCTGCAAAGGTTAGAAACAAACTGGTAAAATCCCGCACAAACCACGCTCAGCTTTTTTCCACACTTGCATATTTCTCTGCCCTTGTCAAAATAGATAAGTCAGTAGTAAACAATCATTCTTGAACAAAAGAAGAAATACGATATTTGTGGGCCATGAGCACCTATTACTCACAAATTGCTCCTCACGTATTTTTCGACTTCTGTACGCGGATCATGAATCATTTCCGGCAATCTCAGGTACCATTGCAGTCTTTCCTTCCGTGTGCACTTTCATTCTCGGCCCTTAACCATCAAGAGGCCTTTGCCAGAAATTTTCCATGATCTCATATTTCAAAGATTGCACTCAGGAGGTTGCCTCATGACCTAATCATAAGTTCTTCTTGGATAATTCCAACCGTATTTATGATTAAAGAATACTGTAATTTATAGAGAAATAAAAAATTAAAGCGACAGCGAGTGACTTTCTTACGACTTAGACAATGTCTCGGATTGGTGTAAGGAATGGGGGTTAGAATTAAATATTAAGAAATGTACAGTTATTAGCTTTAGGGGTAGAAGGAACAGGGCACGATAGTTTAATTATGAAACCGACGGAGCCAAACTGAGGAGTCACACTCACACTAAACCTTTCGTGTGGAACACACATTAGGAGAATATGTGGAACCGCAATGAAGAAACTGGGGTTTATTCGACCGGCCGTAAGTAAGAGAAATGAAAAAGTAAAGGAAACATGCTCTATCTCATTAGTTAGGCCACATTTAGAATATACATATAGTAGAGTATCTGGAATGCGTCTGAAAAAGATTTAGTTAAGAAACTGGATAAAATTCATAGGAGATCCGATAGGTTTGTAAAAAATTGTTATAAGAAAAGAGAAAGTGTGACGGGGTTGCTAGAGAAACTAGGATGGAAGTCACTACAAGATAGAGGAGAACAAGCGAGGCTAACACTTTTACAAATGTACTGGACAGTCGAGTTTACTCGTGACGTCTATGGAATTATTAATGCGCCACACTACGTCGGCAGATCAGACCAGCCATATAAAATAAGAGAAATAGACTGCACCACCGATACATATAAAAACTCTTTCTTCCCTCACACAACTCGGGACCACGACAAGAGAAGAATTAGGAACCATAATAATCTTGCTGAAAACGCATAGGGATGCGAGGACAGGTAGGGTAGTAAGTCTAGTCATGTGAACGTTGGTTTATTTGGTTGCATGTTATATTTAATCTGTTTCATTTGCATGTTGCTTTTTTGTATGAGAGTAAGAGTATGTAGTACTGGTTTTCACGTGTATTTCTTTCATGTGACTCTTAAGGTATTGTGTATTATTATTTCATGTGCCCCTTTATGCGGTGCATGACCCTTCTGAGTAGTATTATTCCTTTAGTGTATGCCTGGTGTAGTCTCACCCCCTGCCACACACCCCTACGGTGACTTGTAATGTATTTATTAGATGTAGATATAAATATAGATTTAAAGGGAAACTCGCATAAAGCCTCAATATCATTTAAATTGGCTAAAATTCGATGACTAACAGGTATTTATTAGATAATTAGATACAGATAGATCACAAGAAATAAAGGCTAAGAGACAAAAACGTAGGATGAGAGTCTAAGTACCGTGTTTCGATTACCGTCTATCGAGCTCTTTTTCCAAAGCATTTTTCAATGCATTCAGTTTACTTGTAGACTTCGCGAGTCCTTTCCATTGATAAAAATATATCATAGGTGGTATCAAAGTTGTGCCAGGAGATACAAAATTTATATTGAATTATTAAGACATGCTATCCGTGATATGCTATCTCGGATTTTAGGCGGTACTCCACAGAGACTTCAATATTTTGCCTTTAAAACATATCTCTTATCTATTATCATTACTTTGAATCTCCGAGAACCTAAAATAGTTTCACAGATATTGGAAGGGAAAAGACTTTTCCCTTCCAATATCTGGCTTCCATATCACTCAACTCTTATCTGCGCAGATTAAAAGTTATGCTATTCAAAATGCGTCCACCGACGATATGAGAACGAATTCACGTAAAATTCGGAAATGCAGAAACTTACATTGTACTCACGCCACTTACCTACGTTGTGCCCATTTTCAAACATATTTTGACCCCTAGCAATTTCTCGGAAGCGATTAAGCAGCTTCGCTTCCAGGAAGGGGTTCACCCTTCCTTGAGTGAGAGAGAAGCGAACCGTTTAGTCAGAATAGCCAGATGCGCTCTACCCAGAATATACACTGTAGTTGAAATTGCCTCTTGATAGCATTTTAACAAGGCACTCAAAATTTCAAATTGTCACTTACTCACTCACACTTACAAGGATTACCTAAACGCTCTTCGAAGTAGATTACCAGTCAAAATTACTTTTTGAAAAATGTATCAATTACAAGTAAAAATTACCAAAAAATAATCGTTATAGGTAATTCCATTACTTTTACTCCACTACATGCCAATACGGAATATTGCCACAGACACACCCACAGCAAAACTTATTCCTTTAACTGTGGGAAATCGAAAAGGTGCGAAAAATAAAAGAAATTTCTTGAGAAAGCCAGTTTGTTTTTTCATTATATTCTTGAGAAGACGGATTGGAGCATATTGCGCATACCGCTAATTATTAATTAATGCACCACTGTAAACTTTATACAGATATATTAAAAGGGATGCAAAATATTTCAAGGGCTATGCACATAAGAACTAAAATCAACATTCATTAACCCACAACTATCCTCCTACCAATTTAATAAAAAAATACTTCCTTCGTAAGAAACTTACGAAGGAAGTATTTTTTTAATTAAGTATACACAACGTTACTTATTCCTCACGACATTCCCTCACGAGAATGTTGACGAAAAAACCCGGAATTGTATACAAGTGAATATGCAATACGAACCACAAATAAATTCGCCAATTACAACCTCCATTGACAATGCTTTCAATACTTTCGATTTGCAATTCGCTTACCAATTTATGAGTACATCGCCTAAGACAATGGAGTTTAAATTAAAAGACATTTATTTTTTTTCCACGCACATGAAGATGCATTTAATGACCAATGAGCAGTGAAGCCAATATTCAACAAACCAACGTCGAATAAATGCATTTTTTGGAAATACGTAGCCAAATCTGAAACTGATCACTAACGACAAGAACAATATTCACGATTGACTAGATAATCCCCCATTTTCAAAATTTGTGGAAACCCTTTAATTTTATAGTTAACCTGATTAAAAAATATCACACGATCATTTCAACGACTATAACACTGGTATGCTAGTTCATATTATTAACATAAAAGCTATAAATATGAGATCCTTCCACCAATAAATAAATAAAAAATACGTGTAGAACGTTTTCCATAACTATATATAAAGATTGCAACAGTTTTATGCTATAACATTTTGCCAACATGAAGGTTATATACACTTATCACTTACGACAACATATTCCACGAATTGGACATGTACTGTTTCATTTTAATTAACGATTACAATAGATATAAGCTACTACACATTAACAATATGTATGTTATAATCAGCCGTTACCAACGAGAAGGCATTCCTTTAAAGGTGTACATATATTCTAAGCTTCGAATGATTGTAATATATACCTATCACAGTAATATACAGCATAAATCAACCCGAGGTTTGATATGTGAGGGTAGAACTCACCCAATACTCCAACTCCAACATTGTGTGAAATTACACATCAGAATAAATGGGCCAGTTCATTTCTTTGTAGCGCCTGCGCTTTGGCAGAAGACTTTTTCTATTCATTAATGGTAATCTACCGGTTAAGGTAGGTTTATGATGGACAAAGCCTTACAGGAATCCTTTCTTCAATTCTGCCGCCCTTCATTCCATCCAACACGACTAATTTTTTCCTCCCTCTTCCTCGCTTGTCCAACATTCTACTCTAAATCACATTCTTCAACAATCCATCGCCACTCAACGCGCCCTGCATCCACTTTTCCTGCCTTCTTTGGATTT